>WBMV01016876.1:848311-908646 GCA_013396655.1 Campylorhamphus procurvoides | reverse complement strand
TCTTTCTCTCTTTCTCTCTTTCTCTCTTTTTCTCTCTTTCTCTCTTTTTCTTTCCTTTTGAGCTGCACTCTCATGTTTCTCCTTTAGCTACCTTCCATACTTAACACTCACCCACTTGATGCCAATCATTCTGTACTTTGTACTTATATATTGCTTACTACAACCAAACCCAGACAGTAATTAAAAAGTGATACCTAGATATCTGATCACCTATTTTTCTACAAAGTTCAGACTCCACCATAATGCATTTTTCGTCCCTCTGCAGCTCAAAAACTACAAAAGAAGGTCTATATCAGCTGTTGGGTTTCTGTGAACTTTCCATAAAGGTACAGCAGGCTGTGCACAAGTATTAGCTCCCTCACGTGGATCTGGTCTTAACTCAAGAATAAAATATTCATCAAATAAATTATTGATGGAGTAATTGTTGGTATTTGTTGAATAATGTATTCTATTCATGGTGTCTGAATACTACAAGAATGAGGTGAATAAATTATATGACAAAGTAACAAAATCACTGACTTGCATTTGTTGAATAGCATTTTATCTAAGTTAGATGTAATTTTAATAAAAACATAGCATAAGGAAACAAAAACTTTTACCTTGTTTTCCTTTCTGACAAAGAATATGGCTTTAGGTATGTATTGTGATGGTTCTTTATCTGTACAGCAGATGTTGAGGACTGACAGCTAGAACAATAATATGTTACATGATAATTTCCATAGAACATAAAACACAGTCTTTCTTCCCTTCAGAAAACATTTATTTTATTGCTACTAGAAAGGAGTCTAGTAGCCATAGTAATTGTAAAAGTAACTTAAATTCTGCATATTCAGTATTAAGAGTTCCTATGTCCTACACACTCAGCTATTTCACTCACCTTGCTTACCTGTTAGAGTCACATTCTTCACTGCATGAACAAATATTGTATTACTGAAAAAATACAAATGCTTTTATTTAAGGGTAGCACTGAACAATCCCAGATGAATAGAAAAATGCAATTTTCAGCAATGAGCTGTCTTGCCTAGGAAACCTGTGAACCAGGAAGTCTGGTCTGAATAAATCATATGGACATACAAACTGTGCATGTTGAACAGAACTAAGAGTTGACAGTACTGACTCGAATAATGACAAAATGCAATCCCAACAGAAAAATCAAGCTGTTCAGTTCAAGCTGCTTGTTTGTGAGTGGGAGAATTTTAAAAAGGAACAACTCTACTTGAAAAAGTTTACATTGCCATCCTATGTCCTGACTAATATTCCTTGAGGCAACGTTTTAACTTCAAAGGGCTGCTAACACCTCCATTTATGCAAAGGACATTCTGATAGTTCTGATATGACAGCTTGCTTTTTCTCTTTTGGTTAAACTACAAGTGAACATCTACATGTACAGAGCATTGCACCAATCAATTCTATTCAACAAAATTGCAATATAGTCCTTTAACATTTACCTGGAAACTAGAACAGGAGGGTATGGTATGGATTCTATGAGTCTTGCATGCATCACTTGCAACTTACTGATGTTTATGAAGAGACAGTTTTAAACAATCTTTTTATAGTCACACAATAATTCACACTACATTGACTGTTTCCTACAAGCATAATCACAGGTTACCTTAAAACATGGAGTTGAAATGTGCTCAGTAGGTACATGTCTGTGTAGACAAGTAGCACAAACATTTGTTTGTTTCTATTATTTCTTCATCCATCGATACAGATACTCCTGATACCACTTTGTTTCAGTGACAGTCAAAGGAACTTGACAGCTTATTTAAGGTGCTGAGAAATCAGTAAAACTCTCATAAATAAACAAAAATTAAGCCCATGCTTGCAAAGAGCATTCACTCAGGAAATGGGTTTGATTTAAGCACTCAACTGTTTTGCTACATGGGCCCTAAATAAGCAACTGTCACTTTATAGAAAATCATATTCTGATTGGAAAATTTAATTCTGTTTCTGTGAGAGAATTTATCTTCCCTGGAAATATTCTTGCTAGTACTGACTGTGTGAATAGAAATGTTGTTTTCTTCAGGTATCTCTTCCCTGCCCTCACAACACCACGGAAGAATAGCTTACTAATTACTAGGAATGCTATTCCTGTTGGTGACTACAGCCTTGATTGTTATGAGATTCCAATAGTGTCACAACCCAAGGTGAAGACTTCACCTGGGGAGAGTAGCATGCAAATAATACATGCTATAAAAAGGGGAAGAGTAATACTGACAAAAATAAGGTAGTTTTGCCTCATCACCTGGGGAGAGTAGCATGCAAATAATACATGCTATAAAAAGGGGAAGAGTAATACTGACAAAAATAAGGCAGTTTTGCCTCAGAAAAAATTAGGTTTCAAAGCTCTTCATGCAGTCCTGCAGGTTATTTAACTCTTATTTAGCTTTGAGAAAGAGAAAAAAACTATACTTCAATATTTCCTCTTTTTTTTTTAAGACATTGACTTCATTGCTTCTTCCAACACAGAAAAATTGATGTAAAAGAATACTATTATTTCCATTATTTGACCCATACACGGTCTTATGCCATCAGAACTGGCTTTTACATTGTGTTATTCTTTTGATACAATAAAAGCAGCCACATGTAACTTGCTACCAGAGTAGTATAAAATGGGCTTCCTCACTGATAAGACCAGTTTTCTTTTCTCGGATCATTGTGCTGAAATGGAAGCTTTTGTTTTATCTTCTTACTTGTTTAACAAATATAGATCTTAAAATGCTTCTCTTTTAAACTTTAATTAGGCTTCGCTTACCTTTTTGAAGAATAAAGTCACTTGTAAGTGGTTTCTGAGAATATATCTAGGAATTTACCTCATAGCTTGTGAAACCATTCATTTTCTAACATGTATGAGAGGATAACACAGTAAAGACTCTTTTGCCCTTGATTTAACTTGTTGAAATCAAACAGATTGGCTTGTATTTTGCAGTTATAAATGAGTACTAAATATGTTCTGAGAAGGAGAAAATGACTTAGTCATATTGGAAAAGAAAACATAATAAAAAAATATTGACTCTGATGAGATTGTGATGAGTGGAAGGAAGAGCCAAAGGAGAAAGATAACAGTAAATAAAAAGAAATTATTAAAAGCAATATTTGGAAAAAAATAGTAATTAAGAAAGAAATTTCTTCTCAGCCACATACTAATTGGTAGCAATATACTAGAAAGAGGAAAGCTCATGGAGTTTATCTTCCACTTTGTCTTTTAAAATCACCAGAGATATGTACATGTTAGGTTCCATAATATGAAAGAAGTCATTTAACTTCTCTTTGCTTTGCAACTGCATCTGGTTCTTTAGAAATCTGCATAATATTTCCATAATGAGACTCAGACCCTAATATGCCAGACTATACTTCAACAAACTTCTTTCTAAGCTGTATATCCAAAGACTGGAAGGGGAAAAAAATAACAGAGAAGTCAGTGGTCTATACTTTGACAAAACATCTAAATGGCCCAACCTATCTCTTCACCTTCTGTTTATGCCTTTTTTTGCAACGCTTACTGGTGGCCTAATACCAATATCTATTATTTGAGTCTCTAGCTTACTAATTTTCTTTTAATAAAATTGTAATTAAAATTTCTGAAGATTGTATATGCCAGACTATACTAACACAAGTACAATGCTAGTTAGTTTTTACAAAAGTAGTGCTCATTATCTGTCCACTGATTCCTAGAGGTGGAAAAGTATGGCAAACTAACAAAAATTGCAGGTAGTCACACCGTGTCTCTGCCTGAAGTTCATAGAAGGCCATGGAACCCTACAGAGAAACTCACCTAAAACTCTGCTGGATCTTACACACTTTTAGAGAGAAATGGAAGCATTTTCAACTTTTTTTCTTTTTTCTGTCTGTCTCCTGTTGATCTACATCTTTTCCTGATCATTTCCTTTGAGATACTGTATTTGAAAAGGAAGTTTTGTATGTCATAAGTATAATTTTCTGCTGTATTCTTGTGACTCCATGAAAACAAGGAAAAGGGTAGAGACATCAATTTTTAAAAGGAGTTTGATTTATTATATTTTGTTGCATATTTGGTTCTCAATAAAAAAGAAACTGAAGTGATACAGGATTGAAATATCTGAGCTGCTGTAGAGGTATATTATGCTCCTCTTGAAGTTAGTCCCAATGCACTATGTGCTCAGTAACCTAAGAATGTTTGACTGGTCTATATGCTGTTACAGCTTCATGGAATCTTTGCTCATTACCTTCAGTCTTCTTCATATGACAAATTCATTTGTACTCATTGTTGCCCAACAAAATTATATCATAACTGTATTTCCCCTCAAATGCAAAAGTAATACTTCCACAATAGTTATGACCACATTTATTTTCTTTAAAGCACTCATATGAGAGAAATTCTGTTTGTTGGAACATTTGTCAAATGGGAAAGTTCCATGAATATGCATAGAAGCATATACTCACACAAACATTGATATCACACGTGGCTGTGTGACCTTTATGAAAGCGTTCTGTGGGCTGAGAATTGGAAAAGGAAGGAGGCAGGGTTTTGGCAGAGAAATAGCAAGTATAGCTTTCTTTATTAAGCCTACAGGAAAATGAGCAGCTGTTGTGGAGGAAGTAAAGGACAATATGCAAATGGCCACCGGGGTGAATGTGGATGTTTCCCATGTGATACTTTAAAACTGAGAATCAACCTGCTTATTCATCTGTGTACCTGAACTCAACCAGACAAGAGAAAGACCATTTAAGGCTCTTTCCCTGTTCTTATGTTGTCAAATAACAGAATGACAGAATAATCTGACTTGGAAGGGACCTGAGTCCTAATTTTAAGTGAATGACTCACACAGGGATCAAAACCACGACCTTGGTGTTACTAGCACCATGCTCTAAACAACTGAACTAATCTCAAATGAAAGGGCAAAGAAGGTTGTAGTTCTGCAATGGAGGACTGTGATCTCTTCAGAAGGTATAGGTAAGGAAGGAGAGGCAGTGGGGTAGCTCTGTGTGTTAGAAAGTGTTCTGACTGCCCAGGCATTAATGATGGTGACAAGAAGGTTGAGTGCTTCTGGGTAAGAATCAGGGGAAAGGCTAACAAGACAGATATTTGGCCTAGGTGGCCAAGAAAGCTAATGGCATCCTGGTTTGTATCAGCAATATTGAGGCCAGCAGGACTAGAGCAGTGATCATCCCCCGTACTCGGCACTGGTGAGGACACACCTTGAGTTCTGTGTCCCATTCTGGGCCGCTCACTTCTAAGATACCAGGGTGCCAGAGCATGTACAGATAATAAAGCTGGAGAACAAATCTTATGAGGAACAGCTGAGGGAGCTGGGGTTGCTTATCTTGGAGAACAGGAAGCTCAGAGGGTACCATATTGCTCTATACAACTAGCTGGAAGGAAGCTGTAGTGAGGTACAGGTCAGTCTTTCTCCACAGGAACATATGATTGGACAAAATGAAATGGCCTCAAGTTGCACCAGGGCAACTTTAGATTGCATAGGAGGAAAAATCTACTCAACAAGAGTTGTCAAGGACTGGAATAGACTGTCCAGGAAGTGGTTGAGTCACCATCCCTGTAAATATTTAAAAGACATATAGATGTGGCACTTGTGACCATGGTTTAATGGTAGACTTGGCAGAGCTGTGTTAATGGTTGGACTTGATGACTTAAAGTTCTTTTCCAACCTCAATGATTTTATTACTGATCAGTACCACTTTGTGAATATCTCAATAGTTAGAAACAATTGTACTGGCCACATACAGAGAACTGATCAAGCCCTTGGCAATGATATTGTGTGGAGTAAGACAGTGGAGAAAGACGGATGGAGAAGCCAGAGTACAGTGGCACAGGAGTATTAGCTTTATCTATCACTCTGATGACAGAGCTACTTTCAAGAAAATATCCACCCTGAAAGATGTTATCTGAAGAGTAATTGTAGTTTTAGAACCATGGTAGAGAAATTGATATTCAAGAAAAATCAGGAAGAGAAACAAATATCTGTTAGGCAAAGTTAAAATAAATATCTTACTGGGGACATAAAAAAGTCCTGTTTTGTCACGGTCCATTTTGTCCATGAACAGGACTATGTACTCAGTAAATTAAACTCTCTTTTATGAGCTCATTAGAAAACAAACAAACATGACAAACAAAGGCTCAATCCACTTTGAACAGACTAACACATGAACTCACTCATTTATTTTTTAATGAAGTTTCTAATTTTTGTAAGTTATCTAAATCATAATTTGCATCTTACAACTCATAACTCATGCACCTATAAGCAAAATAGTTCCCTAGATGATGATAATAGTGATGATTCTTCCTCTTCTGTCACTATACAGGCATCCCTCTTAATCACACCAGGAAGTACAAAAGCCCCAGCAGTTCAGCTGCTGTTGGATCCACTTTGACAACTTTTAGGGTAAGCAGATGTATTTACAACTTCCAGCTTATAGGCTTGCTCTGTATAATTTCCATTAGTTGACAGACTCTGAAGAAAACTCCAGAGAATCAGTGTACATGGGTTATGCCTGCAGAGGACAGCAAGCTGCAGTGATAATTAGCTCTTTCTGGCCACTGTGCCCTGCCTATGTGTCACCCTCACTTTGACCTAAAGGGGCTGCTCTCAACACATATCAGGCCTTAGCATGAGCTGTGTGTTAGCCAAATTCAGCTGGAGGGGAGTGAGTAGTCACAGTCAGAACACGTGTCTGTGCCCTTAACCATCTCTCCCTGTGACTGGTCTGCAAAGTACAGGTGAGGAGGTAGAAATCTGCTCAAACTGTATAATTTGGTGACTACAGTGTATGACTGTAGGAATGCCCATGTATTTCCTGGAACTGCTGCTTTATTCTTTTAGGAAAGAGCTTTCTGTGAAAGGAAATGTTCATTTCCAACATTTATTCATAGATCTGCATATATTTACATACATTCAATCACTATAAATGTACAGTTTTGAAAGGCGACTTGAGGAAAAAAAATTGAGTGCACTCTAATACAATTACTTAAAGTAAATGTGTGAAGAAAAATATAAAACTTTAAAACATCCAAATGCTTTCTCATTCACTCAGGGAAGGAATCACACATTTTGATAATGTTTTTGTATATATAATTAAAAAAGAGAGATCAAAAAAGCTAAAAAGAAAAAAAACAAATAGGAAAAGAGATGAGAAGGAAAGGAAAGAGAAAGAAAAAGGGAGAAGGGAAGTATTTACAGTATTTTCCTGTTTCAAAATCCTGGTTATCACCTTGTTATAATCTTGGTCTTTCATTTGTTCCTTGGACAACTACTCCTCATAAAGATCTCTGCCTTCTTATAAAAATTCTACTAGTCAAGGACTGAGAGAATTAAATGAGCTCTGGCTGGAACTTCCAGTAAATTTCCCCTGAATGTCACTTTTAAGGCCACAGTTTCAACACACACCTGGACTTATGTGCCTAAATGAACCTCCAATTTTCAGTATGGTATAAAGATAGCAGAGGCTGCAATTTGTGTTTCAGAAATTGGTTCATAACACTAACTAAGTGCATCCTGAAACTCTGGAAAAAATGACCATTAACTGGTCCATAAGAAGGCCCAGACACTAAAAATCCTGAATTGCTTTCACACAGATTAAAGGGCAGAAAACCTTTTATTATCATTCTCAGCCATTTTCAAAATTCATTCCCATTTGTGGTTGTTAAGCATTTAGTCCTGATCATTTCTGAAAATCCTGGAGTAGTTAATCAATTACACAAAGAAAGTGTTGATTGGTTGCCTTAAACAGCTCACACAAAACCCTTATATCACAGATTCACCTGACATTTGTTTGCAACAAACAAATAAATGAAGACTATCGTCTGTATGGACAATAGCTTTAAAGAAAAAAGATAACACTGAGGGGAATGACTGATTTGTAGGCTGTTTTTTCTGTCATAGAGAACAAAGTAAAATCTACATATTGTCAGTCATGTTGATTTGGGTTAATTTGCCAGCAATTCTTCAACAGATGACAGGAAACATGAAAGGCATGTAGGTAAAAGCTCAGCACATCATATACACAAGACTCCATTATATATGCATGTGAGCGCAATTTACTTCTGACCTCAAAGGGATATGGGAAGCAGAGCATTTTTCATTTGATCTTTGCAATATCTCATTATATCCCCAAGTTTGTAGTACAGTTCACACACTGAGGGGAAACAATGCTGTCCAAGGGGATGCTGACCGACTTGAGAGCTGGGCCTGTGAGAAATTCATGAAGATCAAGGCCAAGTGCAAGGTCAGGGCAATCACAGTAACAAATACAATCTCTGTGGAGAACGGACTGAAACCATCCCTAAGGAAACGGGCTTGAGGGTGTTGGCTGACAAGAAGCTGAGCATGACCTGACAATGTGTGCCTGTAGCCCAGAAAGTCAAATGCATCATGGGCTGCAGGAGAAGAAGCATGGCCAGCAGGTTGAGAGAGGGGATCCTCCCTTCCTCTGCTTTACTCTCATGAGACCCCACCTGGAATTCTTTGTGAACTCTAGGCCCTCAGCGTAAGAAGGATGTGGAAATGCTGGAGCAAGTCCAGAGAAGGGCCAGAGATGATCCGAGGGCTGGAGCACCTCTTCTATGAAGACATAAAGAGAGTTGAGGTTGTTCAGCCTGGATAAGAGAAGGCTCCAGGGAGGCATTTTAGCAGCCTTCCAGTACTTAAAGGGGCTAAAAGAAAGCTGGAGAGTGACTTTTGTGAGGGTGTGTAGTGACAGGACAAGGGGTAGTGGCTTTAAATTAAGAGTAGATTTAGATATTAGAAACAAATTCTTTAGCAGGAGGATGGTGAGGCATTGGAACAGGTTATCCAGGGAAGCTGTGGATACCTCATCCCTGGAAGTATGCAAGGCCAAGTCAAACAGGTCTCTAAGCAACCTGGTCTGGTGAAAAGTGCCCCTGCCCATGGCAGCAGGGCTGGAGCCAGGTGGTTTTTATGGTACCTTTCAAACCAAATCATTCTATGATTCCATGAGTCTGTGAGCTCTATGCTTTAGCAGTGAAATCATGAAGGTTCAGCGTGAGGTTTAGCCTTTCCAAACTTTCTGGCTATCACACAGATGTGGTCTCAGAGCTCTGAGTACACCAGAAGCCTTGCAGTCTCTTCCCCTGCTCTTGGGGTTTGGCTGCTGGCATTCAGGATAGGTTTTGAGGTGGTGGAGCTGTGTATCCTTGAGCAGGCACATAGGTCACGCCCTTAACTTGGACCATTCTCTGGAAGAGTGCCTCACTCTCTGGGTACTACAGGGAGCAAATAGGAGCCACATAACTTGCTGAGCTGTAATAATTTCTCAAAATAGGGTGACATGACTCCTTCAAAATGTTTCCTGTTTAGCAGACATGAAACTGATTCAAAGTAGAAAGCAACCTCTTTTAATTTAATAAATGTGAAAAAAAAATAAAGGAGGGGAGAGATAGATGACCATAAAGTCCAAATGATTCTCTTAATAGACCTTGGAAGATATATTAGCATTTTTTGCATGTAGGAAGAAAACACTGTGTTCAGCAGAAAAAAACTTTTTTTTTTTTCTGGAAAGATGAATATCACCACCCATCCAGTACTGTTCTATGGTTTAATTTGTTTGGGTTTTAAGATCAAATGCTAATTATTATGTCTTCAGAAAACCAAATCAATCAAAGTTTTTCACGCATCTACCATAAAGTTAATGAATATAGAGAAAAAAACATAAGAAAGAAAGGATATAAAGCTTTCTATATCAAAGCCTTTGTGTTGCTTGACAACCACTCAGTCTTAGAAGAAAATATATTTAGGGATGTAATTTCCATTAGATGACTACTTCAGTACTTAGGCCTTTCAATGAAAAGTGTATTATTGGTCTACTATGTGGCCTAGAAACAATGAAAAAATACCTTACTCAGAGGAACAAATTCTTAATATCAAGGTTTTTCTCTGGTTTAGTGCAAGCAGAAATACTTTCAGTCATGTTTTCTCTGCCACATAGACCATTCTAGGTTTTAAAGTCTTCATGCTGAGAAAAATGGTTATGGCACAATTTCTATAAATTGCATCCATACAAACATCAGTGCTTTTAAACATGCCATATTAATAAGCATAAAAGAAGATGGACAATAAGTCATGAATAAATAACATTGCAGAGAAAAAGAACAGTTCTTTTGGAACCAGTAAATATGTGAAAACTTCCATCAGCATGAATATTACGCTGTGTCCAAGGCTAAGAGGAAAAAAAAAAGAAATCACATTTAATAATTATTATTTGCTCAGAATTAATCCTGAGACCACATAGTATAAGGCATTGTGAACATATATTCATTTCAAAGCTCGGTGTAAACAGTGGCATTTCTGATATCAGTACACTGGAACCACTAGAAATTCTACATAAGTTCAAAGCAAATACTGAATATGTAATTGTAAAACTTTTGTAAGATTTCCTCATTCCCCTGATAATTGAATCTACTGCAATAGACTATGAGAGGTAAAAAGAAAAGAAAAAACAAAACAAAACAAAACACCCAGATAATTTAAATCTTATAGCTAAAAATTACAGCATGAAATAAATATCACATATTTTCAGTAGAGTGGGGACCATGTCCACGGAATACTTCTGATTACCACCTAGAATTCTACAGAATCTGAAGGAGGTCCTGGGAGATTATCTTTGTCTCATGGCTCAGAGAAATCCTGCATAGTCATGAAGTAACTTCTTGCAAAAGTAAGTAGGGTCTTCAGCAGGCTTTGAAAATATTTATATTTCTTCAGAATTTATTAAACTTTTCAGACTGTCAAAAAGAAAATTATATATTTAGTGAAAACAGGGGGAAAGAAAAAAGAAAAAAAAGAAAAATGAATCCTAATATACTCCACTAAGAGACTTAGAATTAATGCTGAGATTACTTATGTCATCAAAATAGCTAACAGTATCTGAGAAACAAAGGCCATCAGAAATACATCTTTCAAATTAGATTCTGTGTGATTCCATGTATATATGAATTAATTTATTATCCACATTTTAAAAGATTTAATGTGTTAAATGTGGGCTATAAGGGGAAAAATTATACCGAATGTATAACATGTTTTTCAGATACTTCCAGAAAACCCCAGAATTCAAAGGAGATTTTTTCTGGAATGCTAGAAATATATCTGGGTGCTTAGTTTAGGTGCCTGTATTTATAAATAACTTTTAATGGAGAACTGTCATAGAGACAGCTCGAAATCTAATACTGGACTAAAACACATGCAGGAGTTGCATACAGAATTCTGCAAGTAGTGGAATGAGACAAACAATGACATAAGACCAGTTTTTCTGCAGATGCTGATGTCAGTTATGATTACCAAGTTGTGTCAACGGTGGAGATATGAGTCTATAAGAAGTTAAGTCTTGACACAGATTTTGTAATACTCTGTAGTTGTGCATGAAATTATTCCTGAATAGAAAATTATGGATGAGCTATTATAGAACTTAGGTTGTTTGCATGGACATGTCAGGAGTAAATTGACTCCAATTTTGACTAAGAGAAAGCTAACAGCTAATGGAAGAGCAATTTCTGTGTGCCATATGGGCACTTGAATATTTTCTAATTTCTTTCCATGAATATTATCTGTTCCTTTTCTTACGAGCACATTGTGTTATAATTATTAGTACTCCTTCTGGATGAAATAAACAAAATACGGTTATTGGAAGGTTAAGTGAGAAAAAAAGACAATGACACCCTCTCTGCAGTGGAAATTATACCAATGAATCAGAAAGGAAGGTAATGCTCATTTTTTCAAAATACATTATCTGTGAAGCATTGCAAATTGGGAGTCAGGTGTTTTGGTGTGCATTCAGGTGGAGGATTCTGGAAGAGTTAAAACTGGTCTCCATTTCAGTAAAAGGTTTCTGCTCATTTGACAGAGCCAGTTTAACAAGGAGAACCTGTTTTTGTGCATTTCTCTGCACAGCCCACAGCTTAGAAACTCCTTGCTGCAGACCCATATGATTTTTCCTTTTCCCTATGGAACAGACCATTGTGAACTATAATGGCTAACAAACAGCAACATTGAACAAAAGTTGTGCTATGAAACCTAAAAAGACACCAGAAGTAATATCATAAAAATCAGCTGTCTGGGGAACAAATTTTGGAGAAGGCAATCACTAAGTACTGGGTACTCCATAGGGTGACATAAACCAGCATGAATCCCAGTATAATGTAAAAAAATAGGAAAGCAAAGCAACTGTTATGCACAAGCATTTATGCACTTGCTTAAATCCCATTTGCTTCCATAGTAAATGATTAAAAACTTCTAAAGGAGGTGATATTATTATTATATTGGGGAACTAGCTCATACTTAAAGGGTTTACAGTAGAGAAGTCCTCATAGCCAAGATGTTTGGTCTGTTTAAAACAGTGCTAGACTGCCAGTTAAAGACAATCAAGATCTCATATAGGTAGCTTGATTACAAATGCATAAGGATTACATTTTTAATAACACATCCATCTTCAAGGAAATTTCAAAATATATTTAAAAACTGAATTGCATTCAAGCTTCATTTTAATAGAACAACAAGTTTTTGAGAGTAACAAAAGTTATGTTCAGTAAAAAAAATAATTTATACACCCTACTTAGCAACCTCTTATATGCCTAAATAATTTAAACTATTTATAAATGAGAATGTCTTCTGTGTATGCTTCAATTATTACTTTCAGTATATTCTCTTTTTTCGTGTAGCATGCTGCATATACTCAATATGTCTCCAGTGCCTATTATCACTGTTCTTGTATAATAAACTTCTTATCTGTGTGAATATGACCTTGACACTGTGAAAAAAAAAGCCTTTTAAAGAATAGCTCAATTAAAATCTAATACCTCTGTTTAGGATTTGATTTCATTACTATTCATAAGACCATGCAACATTATTTGAGTCATGAGTTCTCATGCAACTCGAATACTCATTTCAAAAGGAATCATTACAAAAATAATTTTTATTCTTCTCTCTGCCCTATTGATTTTCAGTCACCATGGAGCTCTCTTTGTTGACTTTGCAAAGGTCTCTGTTGAAAGTTCATGCTATTGTTGTGATAATAATTGTTGATCAGAGTCCATTTGGAACAGGTAAATTTAAATGCAAGGTAGGTAGAGGTGGGTAGTAGTAAAAATGCATGCAAATCAAGGAATGACTTGGGTAGGAAGGGATCTTAAACATCATCCAGTTCCACCTTCCCTGCCACAGGCAGGGACACCTTCCACTAGACCAAGGTTCACAAAACCCCATCCAGCCTGGCCTTGAACACTTCCAGGGATGGGTCATAAATTATAATCTTAATTAATAGACCCAAGGTAAACCAAATCTCAAGTTGTAAAATGGATAAACATTATTGCAGAAATCTGGAATAAGTGGTACAGTGGATAAATTACAAAATTTGTATCAATATTCATCTTGCTGAGTGTATGAACATTTGATTTAAGAATTACATATATGATAAATATTTACAAGGGACAGTCATTCAGGTAGGGACTAAGCTTCTAACCTGCTCTCAGCCATATGGAAAACTAACAGGTTTAATGGGAAAGAATAATTAGAAAAAATGGGATACATAAAAAGGGGGAAAATGCAATGCAGAGGAATATAACTGACATAATAGCTTTTGCTTGTTAAAAATAATTGATTTTCTAGACAAAGAAATTGAAAAAATATGTATAGTATTTTCAGCCAAGCATAGGAAATTGATGTTGTATAATAGACTACTTGTTAAACTGGTTTAGAGTAGTAAAAATTGAATGGTGATCTGGGAACACATTAAAGGAGAAATTATAAGAGGTTTTTCAGAAATAAATTTTGGTGGGTTTTTTTCCCCCCTCACTGATCAGTCTTGATATCAAACTTAGCTGGTATCTGCTTTAGTGACTTTGCCATAAGAATATGCTATTAAACTGAGTATACAACATTGTTAGAAGGCAGAAGCAGTGCAGACAATGAGAAATAAACCACAGAGAGCATGCAAAGATCCAAAAGACTGAAATAAGGTATGTTGTAAGACAATTAGTGATGTAAGAAAACATGATGAATTTAGTTACTAACAAGAATTACCACTGTGAACGTTTGTTGGGTGAAGATGATACTTTTAGTTCGTAACCTGTTTGATGTGCATCATCAATCTGATGCAAGAACACACAGTACAAATAAAAACTTATAATGTATCAGTCAGGGGATATTTACTGATGATAGGTAAATTCAAGCAGAGCATAGCCAAGACTTTCTCTTTATCTGACTGTGTATGACTCATTATCAAAATGAAATGAATCAGTGAAAGAGGTGTGAAGAAGATCTTGAAGAATGATCAGAGCAGAAAAAGTGAAATAGAAGAGAATGCCTTGTTTAGAAAATCAGACACCTAGGGCCTTAATACTTTTGAATGTGAAGATGAGAGATGCTTGACAGTGACCCAAGTAGCCCAGACTCATCAGCTATCCTTTATTCCTTTGCACTGTACATATGTAATTGTGGTCTGTATAGCTGTTTCTGACATAATAAAAAACAGTTTTCACCTCTATCTCCAGCTTTGGAATCACTGAGCCACTTTCCTTTTGTCTTGCTACTGAAAATTCCAGAAAAATAAGAAAAAGTCTAGTTTTCAGGCATGCCCAGCAGAACTTGGAAAAACTGGATGGTAACATTGTTTGCAGGTTTGGTTTTTTTTTTTCAAGAAGCTTATTCTTCTTGATATTAAAGAGATTGTTGGTTCAGTACGTTATTTAGGAACTTGGGTGTCTGATGATCTCTGTCAGATTTTGAGTTGCATAGGGCACAATGGATAATGCTGTCTAACTTTGACATTCACTTCTACATAAATTATTATGTTATTGATTGCAAAATTAACATGAACCACTAAATGTCTGTGAAACACTTTTTCTTAATCTGAAGGGCTGTAGCACTAAAATACTCTTCCTAGATGATCCTTTGAGTTTAGCTAGAATTAATGTTGTCAGGATTATCCTCTGATTGATAGTTTGACACTACCTATTCCTGACATTTCACTGGTGTTATTTCACTTTGGGTTCAGTGGCACTGGAACAAAGTAAAGAGTTTTAAATTATTTCTGATGTCTCAGCAAAAGGAAGGTCAATAAGCTGTTGAAGAAAACGTGCAAGTCAAACAGGCTGCAATATACATTTAAATATCTAGAAACAAATGGAAAAAATACACTACTATACCCTTTATAGCTGATGACAACAACAGTTTCAGTAGTGGAAAAAATAACATAATTTTTTGAAGTAAACCACTGAAAACTTTCTGCCTCTTAAAGAGCATTCAGTGCACCTTGTCTGGAAAAAAAATTGTCTGTCCTAAGCAATTAACTTTTATGTCTCTACAGAAGGGAGTCCTTTTTCAATGATCACTAAGTAGTACCATGACATAAAGTGAGGGTGCAACACTGAACTATTTGCTTGATTGTTTCAGATGGGTCAGTGATTGGAGTTTCTTTTTTGAGCCATGGGCAGACCTGACAAAGTGCAGCTTAGGATCCAATGAGTCAGTGGGAAGGTTGTTATAACCTTGAAGAATCTTGATCCTTAAGAATAATATTGATGCCAACTTAAAGGAGATAAGGGAGAAAAAAAAAAGGGATTTTCAAAAACACGTATTTCATAAAAAAGAGTTCCGTATTTTCTGGATGTCCTCTCCTACCAGCTATAAAATTCCATAAAACAAGGATTCTTAACATATATAACAGTTGCAGAATTTTAATAATTGTATTTTTCTCTGTAGTAGTGACATAATACTATATCATATTTATGGATTTTTGCTTCATATTCATATCCTTCATTAATTTTTATGCAGTCTTGGGTTAATTAATCTAAACCTCTATTTACATATTACAGAACTACCATAATTTATTTCTTTCAAATCACAGGGGATTTTTTTTTAACATGATGGGAAATTGCATGTAATGAAAATGCTGGTAGTACTAAAAATACCTGCAGAATAGTTTTAAATAAAAATTAGAATATTTTAAATCCTCCAATATTTAGTGCTGTAAATCATTAAAAGGTAGAGAACTGTTGTGTCTGTTTCAGATAAACATGCCAAGCAGGATGAACCCCATCATTTTTTCATTCAAAATTTATATTTGGATTTGTTTTGGGTTTGTGTTTTGGTTTTTTTTTTCCAATAATGAGAAAAATATGTCTACTTGCAAAATCATCAATACATTTCCATCTTTAAGTCTTTTTCAAATCTAACATCTTAAAAGTCATCACAGAGTGTGCATCTGTCTGTCTGTCCTTCCAATTCCTTTATGAAGTTTAATCTTGTTGATTGAGTTCTACAGGGAAAGTAAACATCCCAGACCTATGAAGTTCCTTCAAATTTAATTAAATATAGCAGTTAGGTAGAGCACAGAAACGTCTCACATCCTGACACTGAGAAAAATACTTCAGAATTCAGTTGTTCTCAGACAGTAGGCAATCCTCTCCAGTACAGCCACCAGAAATGACCGCAATTGTGAAAAATCTTCATTCAAACCCCATACACCCTTAAACATCAAAATCAATAATAATGAGATGCAAAACTATAGTAAACTTTTCCTTAATTTTCACATTCCTGGTTTTGCAAGTTTCCTTCACCTTATTATGTTATTTCTGTATAATTTAATGAACGGAGGATACCAACAGCTGTGCAAATTTTCAGGTTTATGTTTTTTACTGAAAAATTCAGGTTAAAGTCAACTTGTGCTCCAAGGTGTTAGGCAAGGCAAATGTTTTCAAGTTTCTCACTTCTTGCCACACAATTCCTCTATTTTTATCATTCAGTGCCATCAGCAGGGTGTACTACAGGTACTGGTTATCTGAGCCTGAAGCCAGACTGGAAAGATAAATCCACACCATGATGATCAGTGCTGAGCCTAGAAAACAGTTTGTCAGCCATCAACAAAGCTGAGGCAGCTGGTTTTTTTTTTCATTTATAAGACATTCTTACAAGGCAGACAAAGAATTTTTTTTTAAACAGAGAAAAACATCTATGAACAATTTCAGAATAAGGAATTAACCCTTTGAACAATGTATGAAATTTTTGCCTTTTAAAAAATAAGTAAAAAAATAGAAAGAACAGTCATTCCATCAGCAGCAAAGAAATGCACAAAATGAAATGCTTAAATCTATATACCAAACTAGTCACTTGTAAATGGAAAGTCAGAATCTACCTGCAGCTGATGCTACAGTCATCAGTATGAAAATATGAGTCACTGAAACAGAGCGCCTAGTTTGGTGCTGCCAGAAGTCACTCTGTGACAGCAGACCGCTGCCCAGATTGAGCTAAGCACCCTTTTTCCCTTGTGACTCTGGGAAAAAGGGTACCCACCAGCAAGGGATAGGCAGGGGTGGCAAGCAAGGACCCCTGAGTGGGTGTCTATGATCTCACAGTGGGTTTCCACTCCACACAGGCATGGGGCCTTGCTTGTGGCACCGAGGCACACACACACCTGCATCATCCACATCTCCCAAGGGAGAGGGATGCAAGTAATGATCACACTCCCAAAGAGAGAGATGATGGGAACCCGTGTGGCCTGTGAGGGGTCTTGTGTGCATGTAAACTGTTTGCATACCTGTGTAAATGAACATGTGCATATGTGATTATACATTTTTTAATTAGTTATAAAAGGAAGTTCAGAAAATAGTCTACCTACATTAACATTTTGAAGGTGTGCGGTATTATGTCTTATGTGTTGCATTACTGATATTGATCCTTAATGTATATTTCACCAATTGCCAGTTAATTACATGCCATTAGTAATTCAATTAACTGCTTCGATCCTGATCTGATTTAGACAATATGAATTTTTCCCTGTGACATAGGCATAATGGCAGCTCATCTTGATTAGTTTATCTAGATGTGCAAAAATGTATATAAGTGATCCTGACTGAAATACATATTCATTGTATTTTTTTATTTGAATGGAAACCTATGTTGCCAGAGTGATTAAATTCTTCCTAATTATATCATTACTTTGCTAGGCAATATAAGTAAAACAATCCTTGAAGCCAGAAATAATTTTTAAAATATAATTAATTGACCTACTACCTAAGATTGAATCAAGTAATTATTTTATTGACTATAAATCCAATATGTGCTGTAATGACCCTTAGCTTTTCAGGGCTAGGATCTCATAATCCTACACTCTAATGAAGAATCAATGGCATTGCTTTTAAAATCTATTTCCCTCTTTTCAGAGATGACAAATAATGAATGAATTTTTAGGACCTACACTTTCCACTTTAAATTTGGAAAAAAAAGAAAAGTATTTATAGGTGGTAAGTAATCCTTCCCAGTTCTGCAGAAAAGCCCTTCATATGTTGTTAGTGCAATATTTGTTTTATCAGGCTTTACACACCACTCTCATCAGACTTCAACCCCCTCTACAATCCCTGTGGAGATACAGATGTATCCAGAAGACACCTGAAGTGCTGCAGAGACTCTCCCTTTGAGGAGCTGTTTGATCTGGACACTGAGTCCTGAGGGAGTGAGGAAACTCTGGCTGGCCACCTTCATGCCTGTCTGTAGCAGTATCTAAAATTTCAGAAACAGCAAACTCTTAGGAGCACTGCTTGTTAGTGAGTTAATGTATAATCTTGCACTTTAGCGGGTTAAACACACTCTTTCTCCTGTTAAAGGGGATGGAGGAAAAGAAGTAGCAAAAAGTTAACATGCCTGTGTGACCAGTGAAGGCAAGAAAAATGATGGTCTGAGATACAGCAAGTTGGAATGATGTTAGGATACACATGGAAAAGATGTTGAGATATTCAGAGGACTGAATCCATAGAGCTGCAAATATAGAGAACATCCCCACTTTTGTTTTATCTCTGACAGGTTCTTTCTTCACTTGCAGATCAGCTGCTAAGAAAATGTGTCTTTTTAAAGCACTTCTGAGTTTCAGGAGTATATATGTTCCTTCTCTGAAAAGTGGCACTGCTTCCAGGAGTTGGGTCAGAGAAGAAATGGGGAATCCTTTATCTTTTTGCTTTTGCAAGGATTTTTTTGCCTTTCAAATTGTCATAAAACACCACCTGCTTTCTTACTTCTAGTTCTCCTGCATGTGAGTAAGACACTACTATAATTGCTAGAGCACATATAGTTGCTGGTGCTGGGACATAATGGGATAGAAACTTAAGTTTGGCATTAAGGGATATACCCAGGGAGAAAGCAAAATGCACTTCACTTGTAAGAGAGAAGCAGTAATATGTTTATAAATTATATAAACCAGCAATTTTATACAGTTTGAAAGGAAATGTAAGAGTGGTTTAACAAACTTCAATTACAAGGTGCACTTATTATTTAATGCTTAGAGAACAGGGTCAGACAAAAGTGTCAGGGAGACCCTCCCATTACTTCATGAGGATCAGAAGAAACCCCTGACATTCTAAAATTCTCAGAAGAGGTGTTCCTGCTCAAGGGGAGATCCTGGTGTGCAGCCCAATGACAGCCAGGGACTTCAATAGGCCCTAGGCTTTCCACTGTTTATGGAGTAAGAGAATTGACTCATGGTCATATTTGCACACCAACTACACATGTTAGCTTCTTCTAAATTTGCCTTAAGTCAGACCTTGTCCAGCACTGGTTGAGCGGGTGCACTGCTCAGATTAGCCCTTGGCTGTTGTGCTGTTATCTGTGATCCCTGAATCCAATTTGAGCTGGATACAACCAGCACAACCATTCCCATCCTTTACAACTGATGCTGACCAAGACCATGTGGTCTAAACTTTCAGGATTCCTGAGAGAAATTTTTATACTCTGACTATGAAGCACACTTGGATTTCTCCTCCTCTCTTGCCCTGTTTCTTTCATACACTCAGTTATGTAGGATTTGTGTCTTCTCTGCAGGAAGTTTAGGACATGAACCTTAAGAACTGAAAAATGATTACTCCTCATGCTGAGTAAACTAGGACAAAGCTTGTAGGTGAAACCAAGTTGCTATTGATACTGATTATTATTTCATCACAGAAAAACTTATTGATTTCCAGACAATTTCATGTTCAGAAAGCTGTAAAAGTTGGGATCTATTTATTAGATGTGAATTTTTGAATAGTTGTAAGTAAAAAACATTTCATCTAGCAAGTTCTGCTGAAGGACATGGAGTACCTATAAATTGTCATATATGTCCTGCATAGAACATTTCTTCACCTACATGTTTTGTCACCATTGCCATTGAAAAGACAGAAATTTAAGGTTCTGTAAACATTTGATGCATTTAATCATAGTCATAGTAATAATTGGGTATCAAAGTGATTACAGATTCTCATTCACAGTCACTGAAGTTTATCCTCTGGCCTTGACAAAAGTTCCTTCCCTGTCAAAGCAGTTATATCCTGAACCTCAAATACATCTGGTACATGTCAGATTAAGTATAGCAGGGCCAACGCATAGACTCAGTGGTTGTGTGTTGTTACTGGGAGTGTGTGTGGAAGGTAAATAGTGATAAATAGCTGTAGAAAAAAATAGATGCATCTCCTCAGGCTGAGTCTATTGGCTCACCCCCAATAGTGGGAAGAAAGGGGCCACATCGGTTGTCCCAATACCTGCTCACTTCCTCTTCCTGAGCTTGACTATTTCATAGTGCTGAGGAGCACTGAGTTGTGAATGTCATACATTGTGAAAAATTATTACAACTAAAATAGGAGCAAGATCACATTGCTGTCTGAAGCTGTAGAAAAGTCCTGCCAGACAGTGTAGGAAAGGGTCAATACCAATAACTCTTCAAACAATACTCAACAGGTCTCCAAGAAATCTCTTTAAAATCCAAAAATATAAAAGTTCAATTTTGCAGCTCCTCCCTTCCACTGAAACAAACAACCCTAAAAATAAGAATGGAAAAAGTTTGTTAGTGGCATACCAGTACATGGAACAATAATTCTTCTTTTAGAAGATGAATTTATCTACTAAGCATTAAGAGGAGAAAAAAAAAATATGTCCTTTATAACGTTGCAAAACGTTTGGTGATTGCATCCAGACATTGTGTCATAGATACCTCTACAATCCCCATGAAACCCTCTGGCAAGATGTGACACAGCAGTGTAATCTGTTTGGCCTAGAAGACAAAGAAAACAAACTGGCATTATCTATGAATGGCAAAAGTTGGATCTAGTGAAATAATTTATGTATAACAATTACAAATATAAAAATCCTGATAAAATTTCCTTGTATAAGTGATATAAATTAAGAAAACAAGCCTGCTAAATTGGATGCAGTATTTGCCTTTCCCCCCTCACTCTCTGATTTTGCTGCTGAAAGCAGTTAAATAGATGTGATTACATAAGCCAAAAATTTCAGACTTCAAAGTTTTAAGCTGGAGATGGAAATCTGTATTTAAGCACCTGAGTAGAATCTTCAGATACTCAAATAACCCAGTTAGCATCCCTGAAAAAGCAGTCTACTCCTATTAGGTGCCTAAAACCAGATTTAGAAACCTACATTTATCAAGGAGAAATGTAGCCAATATTTTAGTAAGGGCAAGAAGAAAACAAGAATCTGTAAGTGCAGTATGCTACCTGGAAAGAGTGAGATCAAAATGCTGATTGGCTACTTAACAAGGAGACAGAGTTATTGACAGGCAATACAAAGAAAAGTCAAAACATTTACTGAATTTTCTGCTTCAGCCTTCACTGACAATAACAGTGTTCGCAAGGCAGCTCATTGCGTCACTGTGAACGACGAGGGGTAACATCTCAGGCCAGAAGAGCAGTGAGAAGAGCCAATTAGAGAGCAGGTAGATAAGTTTGAACTCTCTAAGCTTGATGAAATTCACTTTATGGTACTGACTCAAACAGTCTCAGGGTCAGCAACTTTGTGAACTCATAAGGACTAGCGAGGATTCAGAGGCCCAGAAAAGGAAAATGTATTGTCTATTTTTAATGGGTGCAAGGAGCAACCTAGCAGATGACCTTCAGTTCCTGTGAAAATACAGGAATAAATAATTGAACTACATGTATACGGCTAGTACGTGCTTATAAAGAGATGAAGAACATCCAAGAACAAATCATGTCACAGCTATTCATCTTCCTTCTGTGGGAAATTAAAGAGTCTTACTGAAAAAAAAGAGAAAAGGAACAGAGATCATGTGGCTAAACTTCAGCAGGTCTGTCTTAAACAAGGTAAAGAAATATGGCACTGCTGGAAGGGAAGGATATCATACTGGGGAAGTAGCTATTAAGGTTCTCTGCCAAGTTGAAAGGATGCTGAAAGTGGAATTTCACAGGGTCTGTCTCCAGCCTGCCACCACTCGATATTTTCCTTAATTATTTCAAAAGCATGAAGTGTATACTTGTTTAATTACTAATCAGCGCCAAGCTAGGAGGGGCTGCACTAAGATTTGAGAGAAGGACTAGAATACCAAATGAGGAAGAAAACCTAAAAATTCAAGACAGTTCAAATAGGAGGGAAGCGAAATATTTCTTCCAAGGAGTAGCAGGAACAGGACTGGGACCAAGGGTGACCACAGCAAATGTAGGTTGCTGGCCTGCCTGACCTGGGTGCAGTCCTGCAATACTCAAGCAGTGTTACTGTGCAATAACACTGTCCAGTCAAAGTCTGGTGAACATCAGGCAAATACAAAATATCTGAAGTCAACTGGGAAGCTAATTGAACAGGTCAGGATGGGCAGGGGACAAAACAGGATGCGCACCTGCCTACAACATGCCAGACCAGTCCTGAGCTCTGAGTTCCTGAGCCAAGGGCTGAAGACCTGACAGGGCTGCTCAGAGAAATTTAGACCTACTAATGCAGTTGGGGTCTTGCCAGAAAGCCTGATCTATTGAAGGCACTCAGATGGCTTTCTTTAGAAAAAAGATTTCCTAAAGGAGGGATGATAACTTATCTTCAACAAATGAGTATAGGAAAAGAGACAAATTAGCTATCTCTTTGACCATTGTACAGTAAGAAGCAGTGGACTTAAAATGAAGCAGAGGAGAATTAGTTTAAACATAAGGGCAACATTTTCTAACTACAAAAATAAGTATTGCTGAAAGAGATTTTGCAGAGAGTAAAATCTCCCTCATCCATCAGAGTTCTAAGTATAGCTGATCATGGCTTGAGACAAGAAAATGTACTGAGTGACCTTTAAGGCCCTTCTAATCCTATTTTCTCTGATTCAGTAACAATGTTGATGAGCATACTCCATGGAATATGTATCTATAAGTAATCAGTGAAATTATTTGTAGAAGAAGGTACTAATATAAAACTATAACTCTTTAGTCCTAAGTGGTTTAAGTAAATAGAAATAGAATTTACATTTTATACTACAATTATAAGTCATCTAGAAGAGCTGCTATTTATTAAATTATAAGACGCAATTATTGATACTGAAATATCTACTTCTAGGTGACACGTTTTGAAAATAAGCATTAATGCTTTTCCAGTGTCTTCCATAAAAGCTTTCAAGATCACAAGTAGCTCTAGTCAGAGTAGAAGACATCCTGTTTCGTCATGTGTAGCTAAATACTGTACAGATCGAGGATGTGGATTTAAAGACAACACAGAGCCTGATTCAAACAAAATTAGTGTTAATCATTTGTGGATCATTTTAAAGTGATTTGCTCTGTCTACTCAGCTTTGTCTACTTGACTGAATTTAATACTGTTGACATTTCTACACTCAATTTTAAACTTCATATTTTCTCTAACTTGCTTTTATGGTAACTTAATTAAAGAGCATATAGAGATACCCAAAGCTTGAAACAGAGATGGGGTGACATTTGCCTTATGAAATATGAAGCAGTGTACAAAGTGTGCACAATTAATATATAGCAGAATCAGAGCCTGGAAGACCTTGATCAACCAAACTGCAGTTACTTATTTATTCATTTATTATCTAATTCGATATATTATTGTGGCCAACATATACTTACCCATGGAGTTTATACTATACATTAGCCATGTTATGTGTCCAAGACCTTGCTTAACATGGCCATCCTTCATGAAACAAAACTGTAACATCATTCTCAATAGCTTTGCATATCCAAAATTCAGGCATTCAAGCTAAGCTGGAAGTACTTCATCTGACCACCCATGAGTGGGCTCTGGGACTATCTGAATAATCCTATCAGCTACACTAAATATGTTAACTAGGGCTTGATTTAGTTACCTCAAAGTGGGTATTTAGTACCATGGAAGATGCTCTGGACTGTCTCTGCTTGTCTTCATGTCAGTTCAGGTGGCTGTAGGCCTTCTGTAATTCCTGTGCCATATCAATGAGCTTCATGTAGGTCTGAGCCCTGCATGGCAGAAATCTCAAATGGCATGTGTTTTGACAGGTGAAACAAGTGCTATACCAGTTCAGTCTTAAACATTCAACTGTTACTTAGTTTTTAGTTACCAACATCTCAATGACTTAACCTGAAAGTAGAATCCTGTGCCAGTAGATTGATTCAGTTGTTTAAATATAAACGTCCAGTGCCATTTGGAACCTCCTGTGGTATCAGACATGTGCATAGGTTGGTGAGAAGAATGCACCCACCCGGACTGACAACTGGAATGCGGCTTTACATAGCACAGACATAAAGTTAGAAAATATATATTTGTCTAGAGAGTTGCTGGATGTGTTCAAAACTCCAGGTCGAGAAAATATTGTAGCAAGCCTAACTTTTATTTTATAAAATCCCACCTATCATATAATCCCAATTGGGATAGCCAGGCTCACAACCATATTTTTGTTTCCTGTTTTTATTACTAGCCAAAATATGTAATTTTTTTCATATCTCTTCTCTCTATAGGAACCATGGAGAAAACACAATTTATTAGAAAGAACAACAGAGTCTAGAGAAGGACTGCAGCCTTGCTTTTTCCTTTCTCAGAATCTGTTTGCAGATGATATATAATACATGTATTACACACATTATGTTAGCATTGCAGCAGGAGAGGTGGTTATAACCCACCTAGGTGTCGGGCTATATAAACTCCGTGCTTGTAGAGCAGATCTCGTAAGCTGTCTTTTATCACTGCAGGTTTACAATGTGCTTAGTTACACTGAAAGGGACTTCAGCCACTCATGCTTTCATATTCCTGGTACTGGGATACTATTTCCTAATTATAACTCCCTCAGCTATGCACAGAATAAGCTTCATCTCTAAATTTGTGTCTCTGTAGATGATTACATGTGTATTAACCACCTTGGTCTCCCTCTGTGATAACAGAGAGAAAACAACCTCATTTGGACAAGTTTCATCTGCCCTGTTTCAGGTGTCTGCCTTGGGATGAGAGAGATCATTTGTAGAAGCACCTAGTTGTCTACCTTGTTAAGAAAAGCCAGAGAACAAACTCAGAACCAGACGCTTGCATTTAGTAAACAATCTTTCATGACAACTGCCTCTAGCCCCTTGGCTGCAAATCAGAAGAAAGGATTTTAAAATGCCAAAAAAAGTGACTAAAGTTCAGCTTGTTCCATTTTCCATGGAACTGGATGGAAGGTATTCATATAATAAAGTATCATGTCTCACCTTGGGATTGAATAGTGACTTGCTGCAGTTCTCAATCTATATTATGATTGAGTCTATATTATAAAATGAACATGACTGAACTACCTGTGTGCCACCTATGTTCGCTGTCCTCCACAAGGAAAAAAAAGAAAAGTATTTCAAAGGCTTAGCTGACTCACATCTATCATGTTCGGAGCTAACTCATTTCAGTACCTACTGGCACATATATATACTCAGACATAAAGCTACTATGTACATGGCAAGCCTAAAGCTTTTTATGTGGAAACCATCTGTGTCCTGATCCAGAAGACAGGGATATGTAAAAAATACAGATTTCACAGAAGTATTATTCAGCCCTCATCTAAATAGGGGTTTAAAATTACTCCTCTAACCTTTTACTTGGATATTCTTTTTACAATGCCACTGAGTTCCAAGCATTTTGACATGCTGGTGACTCCTATTGTCCCAAGCATCCCTATGAATTACTATGGAAGGATCTGTATTGACCTGGACCCTTTGTATTATCTGTCTGTTTTGAAATAGTCTAGAACTACAGGAGATAGAACCATGTGTATTGTATTTTACTCTTTCTAAAGAGCACCAAAATTATCACATAGAATGTAAAAGATTCAGGGAATCAAAAATAATTGTAGAACTATGTCTTTGTCATTTATCTAAGGTTTTTACCAACATATGATAGACTGTGCTAACCCTTACAATACAGCTGAGTTTTTCTTCAAAATTAAAGGGGAAAAGAGTGAAATGCACTGTCCATGAAAGTGACATTTTCATTTCTATTTAAAGTTTCTTTACAGAGTAGAGCTTAGGAGGTGTTGTTCCAGTTCTCCTCCATTTATAAGTTATTTTGTGACTCAGGAAAGGCTTGCATAAACAATCACTGTGGAAAATAAACTAATTTTCTCTTCATCTCTCTTAATCCTGAAATGACATCACTGTAGCCCACAAATATGGATACAGTCTCAATGTTATTCATTAAAACATTGCTTAACAAGAAACAAGATAGAGGTTAAAACAGAACTGTAGTTTAGATAAAATATTACTACCTATGCTGCCAGCAAAGATTGAAATGGATTCCATTATGCTTGGCATAGGAGGCTACTAATAGTGTAAGAATGCCCTGGAGAAACCCACTGAAGCAAGGCCATGACCCATCTCTGCAGGAGGTGATCCCCCATCATCCTTCCTTTGTGGCTTTGCTGCAAGATGAACAGCTGTAGATTACAGAGGAGCTCTGCAGGTAGAGCTGAATCCACTTTGGTTTTGGACTGCCCTAACCACAGCAGGAAGGCAATCTTTCCCCTTCCTACTCTATTAAGCAGATAATTTAAAGTGGCATCCTACAGCATCTCAAGTTAATTGAAAGTGTTAAATGAAAAGTGATTGACAGAAGCAATTCTTGATTTTATATGATTTGCACGGGCTTGTGGGAAATGTTCTAATCATTTACCTTTCCATTTCACATTTAGGAATACATCTTGCTTATATGTTGCAAATGTTTTTCTCATGCTGAAAAGACTTTATACTTTACTAGGTCTCATACAGGAACAAAACTATCTATGATGTGTGCTGAACTCTTTCAGTTATTTTGGAAATGATGATGAAACTCTAAGATTGCTGAAATTATTAAATCACCATAATTCACATGCAGAATGTCTAGAGCCATCAGCTCTGCTTGAGGCCCTATAGTAAACTCTGCAAAGCACCTGAAAAACTGACCTTGATGTTTTGCAGGTAAAATACTTCAAACTGATAAACAAGTACTAAGAGGTAATTATGCCACATAAAATTTACCAGTGATACTGTGTTATATGAAACTACATTTTCAATGGTGCAATCAGATCATCATCTCTTGCTCAAGAGTTAGGATGACATTGAACTATAACTACTCAAAGTTAAATAACTAAAGAAATATTTTCAGTTTCATCAGGACTTCTGTAGATTTAATCATTTCATTTAGAGGCTTAATGGAGAGTCATCACGATTAAAAAGTTCTTTTATTTTGTAATGTAACTTTGGTCTGGGAGATGTTTCCTTTACACAGAATGGGAAATAGCTGTGGAAATAGAATGGTTTCTTGTAGGAAGATATTTTTTGAATACTGCTTCAATAAGTGCCAGTCTTTGAGCTATCAAATGTGATGAAGTGAGTCTGAAAATGTTACAGAAGATTTGGTTGTAGCCTAGATTAGAGGTTAGAGAGTTGTTTAAGGAGGCAAGCTGGAGTAATTAAATGATCTCAATGATTCTACCTTAGTCTCCACATAGGGTGGTGAAAATAAACAAAAAAAAAAAAGGCATTATGTCAGGCTCTGTAGATTCTCTAGGGCACGGGAAATACATGTTATAACGTGATGGATAGGGAAGAATATGCTACAAGAGCATTTCTATATTCCTATTTCTTGTTTTGGCAGGGGAAAAGAAAAAGGAGATGATATTTCGCTATACAGATTTTTTGTATGAAAGTATCCTTAGATGCCTGTTGAGACCGGAATAATTATTAACAATAATTATTTAATTAGCTTTGGATATTCAGAAACAGAAATGATAATCATACACCATGCATTTCTACCTGTGTGCAAGGTATATAAGATTCTGTAGAAAGAAAAGGAATACAGACTTCCCTGATTATTTAAAGTATTTCAGAAGCTTTGGGGTCATCACATTGCTGATTGAGATTCATCTCTCATTTTATAAAACTTCCTCAGTGCATTTTTGGCACAATTGTAATATTTTAAGGCAATTTTATACTGAAATCTTTCTAATCAGAATCTCTGGTGAGAAACCCGAATGGAAAGAGAAATCTCCTCCAGTATATTTTTAAAGCATACAGCCATTCAGAATCTGATTACCTTTCCACATTTTCATACAAAATGGATTAATGTGTCCCTGTCTTTATTACATTTTCAACACATGCCATTCGTGATTAAGCCAACACTATGAAGATGTATTACACAGCAGTATAAATGGCCACATTAAAGTGGGGTATATATGTGGCTGAGAAGTTAAAGGCAGATTGATTTGTGATACTTTTACATTGGATGTAAAGTACCTAAAAATATTTTACACAACTCGAGGTTCAACAATCTGGAGGGAAATAAAAATAAATAGATGAAAGCTTGCAGAAAGGGGAAAGAGCTTGAGAAAAGTGTTAATTAAATCAACCACAGAGACATGTGGTGATGTGATAGAGTGCTATGAAGAAAGCCAGGTGCAATTTCTTATAGAAAACAGCTCAAATCAGAAATTACCACACAACTGGAAGCACCTACTCTAGAGGTCCAGTGCTGGGATGCAGAGGTTATTACAGGGCAGCACTGATGTGTACTAGGAAGGATTCTGGACAAATCTTACTTTGTACCTGTGTTAAATTATTCCTAGTTCTCCTGTGAAAATATTTTACCCATTAATCACAGCATTACCTCTCTATGCAATTTATCTCACTTCTACTTGTCCTGCTACACTGTCCAGAGCATGCAGACATTCAGTATATAAGGGGTTTATAAGATATGGAGAGAGACTTTTTACAAGGGCCTGTAGTAAAAGGAGAAAGAGGAAGAGTTTTAAATTGAAAGAGTGTAGATTTAGACAGGATATCAGGATTTCCTTTTCTTTTTTTTTTTTTACTGTGAGGAGAGTGAGGCACTGGAACAGGTTGTCCAGGGAAGCTGTGGCTTCTCCACCCCTCAAAGTGTTCAAGGGCAGCTTACATAGGGGTTTGAGCAGCCTAGTCTTGTAGAAGATGTTCCTGTCCATGGTAGAGAGGGGTGGACTATGAACTGTATAGCTCCTTTTCTACCTACACCATTCTGTGATTTTTTCTTTTTTAAATATAAAATTCATCTGTCCAAATTTCTGCACTTGAGAGCTAACAAACTTTTAAGATGTGACGTAGCTTTGCAGGGAAGAAAGCACAGCACACTCTGGTGAAGGTCAAGCAGGAATGGCAATTTATTGACAGGGTAGTGGACTTATATAAGTTTGGTATGGAAGTTGCTAGACCAAGGGGCGGAACAAGGGTGGAGTATGCAAATTCCAATATATATAAAGGAAAACTGGGTGTAACATAGCAATAAATGACAAACAAAAGAGGGAATTACCAAACAAGGAAACTCTGCAATGCGGCAAGCATTAGCCAATCAGGTGGTGGTAATTACATGAGGGAAATAACAGCATTTTGTACAATTAACGAACATTTCTATTATTTAACCATAAATGTGAAACTGGGGGCCTGTAACAGTATGAAAGTTCAGTGTCTTTTTGGTTTTCATTTGTGTTTTTTCCTTGATGGTAGCCGCGACAACATCTTCAAAGCTCTTTTCCGTTCTTGGTAATGTCGCATCCCCACAAACATGAATGAGGAACAAATTTTTTTTTGTTTGTTTTCTAACTTGTGACTAACTCTTCTCATATAACCCTATCAAAATCTGCCTAAATGCAACCTATTACCTGATAGACTTTAGACCTCTATCAAGAAAGTCACAAAGAAAGGCAACCTAGTCCCATTATGGTCTGTATATGTCTTGCTATCTGTTTCTGGAGGCAAGGTTTCTACCCAAATATCAGCTATATAATACAATTGCCAGCAAAAAGGTGCACCTGCCATCTTAAAAGTCAGTGTGCTGACACATCTACCAGACCATCATTACAAAATGATTGTACATCATCTCTGGCAAAATTTCAACTTGGAATGACCCTTAAAATACCTTTTGCTGTTTTTTCTGTAATCTGTTGCAATAAGTATAGGAAGTATAGTAGTGTGGTTTGTATTGTGGAACTGACTCTCTTGATGCTTTTTGAGCACTGACCCTACGTACAAGATTGGCTGCAGTAGAGGTGCCTGGCCAGCCTGAAGAACAGGTTCATATTTGTTTGGCCCCAGATTTTTAGGGTGTCTAGTGGTTCAGCTTATGGTGCCCATTCATGGGAAAGACAAGTGAAATGAGTTCCATGGACAGCTCACCTTCCCTTTCCAGTGTGGCCCTGTCTAAGCAGCACTCCCTCAGCAGCCAGCTTACTCCTTGATCTCTGTGCACATACATATCTGAGCCTGCTAAGTTTCATCTTGTACCCCTCTAATTTATCTCACTGGTGCTGAATTATCATCCCTCCTGTGATTCTCAGCCTTATCCCCATCGTCCATTTATCATCTGCATGCTTATTGTCTGTCTCCTTGCTGCTGCCGATAGCATCGGCTGCCACCACGCACTGTGCTGTGCACTGCAGAGATTATTCACGACTGAGCTGCTCGCTCTGTGTACAGGCAATCTCTCCACGTAAATGAGAATACCTTTACAGTCTTTTTGATAAACACTGACCCCCCTTTCTATGCCTCTTATCCGTTTTTCTCTCAAGTCATTCTCACTGCTTGCCAGTAACAGTGATCATTCTGAGGACTTTAGTGGGAGACTTATTTATCTGCTTTGGGACTGATTTGGGGTCATTTTTTTCCTCCTGGATGCATTTAGTTTCTGAGTCTGTTTCCAAGGGCAGTTTCATGCTTAGGGAGAATTTGGAGGAAAGTGCAATTACAGTCTGGGGTTTTTCTCCTGAAGAAGGAAACGCAGACTTACCTGTCTATGGGGAATTATGAGAACAAGATTCTAAATCTCCCTGCTTTAAATTATTCCAAAAGCCATGGCCTGGAAGGTGTAATTGGCAGGGAAGTGTAGAATTTGTCAGTGCAGCTCAATAATTATCTAGTCAGAACTCCTGAATGAACTCTTCCCAGTAATTTTTTTCAGCCCTAGACAGTTCTGCAGCTATTTTATTTCAGCTTAACTATTGTGAAGTAGTCATGATTTTGTGTAGCATTCTCAGTTTTCCAGATGAATAATGCATTTTATTTTGCCCACTAATGCTACTGGAGCCCAGGTATTTCTGTTTTATTTTAATATTATTTTGAAGAAAAAAGTGATTGAGTGCTAGACCTGTTTTGTACAGTACATTATATGGCAGACTGAAGTACCCCACTCCCTCATTTTTTTATTCATATGATACATGAAAAATGGCATAAATGTATTTCATTGTGTCACCTAGAATCTGTGTAGCCAGCAATAATGAATAAGCTTTACTCTTCAGCTTACTAGTGTTTCATTTCTTCCTGACAAGACTATTTGACAAGCAGACCCTGCATTGGCAAAGTTGTTTATTTTCATAGTCATGTAAATTACCTTGACAGTCTCATAAACATAAATTGGCAGGCATACTGTCCCACAGCAATGCTTGTTAAAATGCACTAATGGAATATAAGAAATAAATTATTCTAGTGTATTTATAATATGTTAGCATAACATTACATCGTGTGAAAGTTATATAGTACAGGATAATCTGCTCTGTATTTCTTACAGCTTACAATAACTTGTTGGTCAGATATTTAATGCAATTAACTATGAAGAAAAATACATAGATTCATACTCAGGGATGTATTTGACTAAAAATAAGACAAATATTAACATACCTGGACTGAAAGTGTTAGACAGTTTTTACCACTTTGCATACATCAATTTCATAGAATCAGAATGGTTTGGGTTGGAAAGGACCCAATTTTGGGTTGGAAGGGACACCGAATTTCATTTGGCACAACTGTGCAGGAGGTACGTGGAGGGAAATATACATCTATCCAATTACCAAACTGATTGCTTGGTAGTTGTTTTTTTGGCTGGGTACAAAAATACTCATATAGAGTGGAGAGCACCTGGGAAATAGGTGTCACTTTGGAAGTCCACAAACAATGGATGCTAATTATTTACAGATGGTCCAGGTGAATGTCACACTATTATTGATTCAGCTGTTTTTGCTGGTTGTTCAAGGCTTCCTTTTACAACTACCAGAAATTTGAAGTTTCCCTGGATACTAAAGAAAGAAACTACAAGTTGTTTTTTGATCTCTTTGAAGCTGAAGCAAGTCAAGGACACAAACATCAGTGGCACCTCACACTGCAAGTCCATGCTCACATGATAAGTATCAGCTCAGGATGGCCTTTAATTTTCAGAAATTCATTTGTCTAAGTTCCAGGCCTGTCCCTAGGGTACCTTCAGTGCCACTGGAAGAAGGAAGAGATTTTGAGGAACAAACCATTTTACCTAATTTACAACATGATAAATCATGGAATCAACTAGACTATAGCTCTTTTAAGGAAGCCTCAGATTTTGATAACAAATTTTTAGTGAGTTAAAATCAGGGAGAATTAGTTCCACCTAGAGAGTTTGGAGAGTTATTCCCCTCAGTGTTTTCTCTCATTATATAATCACCATTTTATGAATCAACTGTAAATAACAAGCAGCATCTAATCTTCTCCCTGGAGTAATTAAAATTATGATAAGGGAAACAAATCCAGAGCACTTGGCTACCTCCTATCTCTTTGACACCTGTCAAGTTAGTGTCACAGCCAGTAACTTGTAGAGACAGAATTGCCTGCTTTGTCAGGCTGGATAAGAATTTGTTTTCGTATTTTTCTCTGAAATCCCAAATTGTTCACTACTGATATGAGCAAAAGTTCAAAAAGGTCACTAAATAGCTCCCAGTTCTTGAGACACTTTAACACCAGTTTGAGTCCTGAGTGACGTTTGGAGCTGTCTAATTAATATCAGCTTCCAAAGACTCCTGAGAGCCACTCCAGTGGTCAGCAGCAAGCCAGCTCAAAGGCACACTCCAGAAATGACATTTTAGTCCCTGACTTGTTCATTATCAAAGCAAGCCAGGGGGCTGCTAGGCAAAATCTTAACCACTAAAATTTGTTTATAAGTACACTATACAGAATGCAAGAACTAAACTGGTGTGCTTTTGTATTGGGCCAGCTTCAATGGAAAGTTCTCCTAAATAAAAATGACTGCACAATATGGCTCATAATTTCATTACTTTCTTACCCCTTCCCTTATTGAAATAAATATTTATTGAGCTCAACATGGGGAATAAAAAGTCCCTGGCATTCTCCATGTGCCACTTTATGTATGAGCTTTCCTATGTCTCATTTCTCCATGACAACCTAATTTGACAGGCAGTCCCTGGTTTGGTAATGTTGTATCATATTTTCTTAGGCATGCAAATTCTGTTGACAGTCTCATAAACATAAATTGGCAGGCATACTGTCCCAAAGCAATGCTTATTAAAATAAGCTAATGGAATAGGATAAATACATTATTTTCAAATGCAAGCAGAAAACACACACAGGTTCATATGATATTTCTGCTGCTGATTGATGGGAGTTACAGTCAGGGACAATTACAAAATTTCCAAGTTTCTGATTCAACTTCTGTAGTAAGCACTGTATGTCTACCAGTACCCCCAGTTGCTGCCACAGCCTTCACTTTCCAGTCCCAGCATTAATGCTGAGACACAGACAGAATTTTGCACAATGCTTCCTGTGTTTCTCGTCTGTGGCTGATCTCTGTTTTCCCCCAGCATCTCTCTAATGCTTTTCCTAACACTTTAAAGCTCACGGATCCTGGTACCTCTGAGCCACACAGCTGCTGAGTGTCACCCTCCCTGGACGCTGCCTCATCCACTTCTGTGTCTTTGCAACAGAAACAAGATTGGTAGCACATCCTGGAGTAAAGTACTCCATTCTAGGAGAAAGAGGGGAAAAAAAGGAAGGAAAGTTTCACTTTTCTTGGTAGTTTTGGGATATCAAAACCAGACTACAGAATTTGTTCTTGTGACAAGTAACAATCTTCAGGCAAAAATAATAGAATTGTTAACAATTATGCAATTTCATAAGATTTTTTTTGCTTTTATTTTGAAAGGTGTTCTAAAAGCTTTCATTTGCTTTGTATGTATTAGCATTGTACTAAAATAAGCATAATTACTTTCAATTGTGAATATTTTTATTCAACTTCAGGCAAATGTTGCCCAGAGAATTTGTGGACTCCGCATCCCTGGAGGTGTTCAGGACCAGACTGAATGAGGCTAAGAGTAGTCTGGTCTAGTGGAAGATATCCCTGCTTATGCATGGCAGGGCTGGAACTAGGTGATTGTTAAGGTCCCTTTCAACCCAAACCATTCCATGGTTCTATGATTAAATCCCTTTGTCAATCAGAACTACAGAAAACCAGTTTAAAATTTAGTTCTATTTAAAATTTTCCAAAACTTAAATACCATAATTCTAAAATTAGAAAAGTGAAAACCAGAAAATCCTTGTGACCTTTTATTTACCATATATTATCCAACCTCAGAATGTCAACAAAATTTTCATTTTTATAACACATCAGAAAATTTTACAGTAATATGCTTTTATTCCCTTTGACTATGTTTTAAATATAGATTGATTAATTTAATTTCAGTTGTACTAAAGGTTTCAAACCCTTTCTAAAGAAAGATCTTTGTGCAAACAAGGCTTTCTTAAGAAAGGGAGCAGAAAGAGTGCGGCTTAGCAAAACTGAGAATTATTCAGCTTCCAGTTTTTATATGTCCCCATTTTATTTGGGGGTGGATGAAGTAATTTCTATAAGACAGGCTTGGAGCACTCAGTAACTTATCTGCAAAATAATGTTATATATATGTAAGCTGCAGGAGTAACATTTTCATTAGAAACTTAGGAATTTAGAAGCAATTTAGAATTGGACTTAAAGTCTTAATAACTAAATTTTCAAAGGTGAGGACAGACACCTGCACAGATTTTCAGAAGTGTGTAAAGAGGTTAGTTAGCTAAAACTAGAACAAACAGAGCACTTATGAGCTTAAAATGCTGCTGAGGCAAAATTGAAATGTGACTTCCAGAACATTGTGTGAAAATATCCCCTAACCTAGTACATTTGAGATGTACCATCCATCTATACTTTTTAAGTATGTGCTTAGGTTGAAGACATCTATCTACATGTCAATCAGCCCAAGGGCCCACTATAGGCACTGGTGAGAATAAGCCACTCTTAGGAGGCAATTAATCAGATTCCTATCAAATCCCAGCTTTAGATTAAGATAAATTTCGCCCTTGAAGTGTCCTGGTCTCTTTGTTTATCATAAGGAGTCTAAATAACTATCCCATGATAGGCACCTACATCTCATCAGATGAATCCTACCTTGGGTCCTTGGACAGTGTGGAAGAAAAGACCAACCTAAGGCACAGAAGCACAGTACCCTGTGGAGTGTCAAAGCATTCATGCCATGGGATAGAGGAGCACTGTCTCTGTTTCCAGTGCAGCTGAGGAGTCATTGGCTCTGTAATGGACAAAGCATGGTGGGACAGGGACACAGACAAGGGACAGTCTTGGGGAGTGGGTTGTAGGAAAAAAGAGCAACTATTTATCATTTATTATCAAGAAGGGCTCCCAAAAGGAGAACTTTCTTGTTGCACCTCTGGCAATTGTTATTTAAACACTTTTTAAAACCAAGCGCATAGCTTCTGGGACACAGACTAGACCACTGAATTTTCTCAGCCCTCTGCTCTTCCCAGTGATATGTTGAATTTTCTGATTTTGAAATGGCGCAATGTTCACTTTCCAGATGTCCAAGATGATGCTTCAATCCCAGACTGGGACTTTGGTATTTTTACTTTTGGGCTAAAAAATCCTGTAACTCCATAACCACATATAATTATTTTTATATGTGTACACAGACAAAATCTAAATGTAAAATTAGCATTAATTAAAATTTTCCCACATACTTGACTCATAATTATTCTCCAGCTATAAGTAATAAATATAATTAGGACAAGTGAGAATCGTGGGACAGGAATAGTACAATGAGTTGGAGAGAGAAGTAGCAGAACATAGGTTAAGAAGAGAGGAAAAGTATTATGGGCTTATTTTTACTTCAGAAAGAAATTAAGCTTGATGGCTCATGACATTTCTCCCACTGGTATTTTTCAGGCCTATTTTTATGTGGTACTTTAAAATATTTCTGATGGTAGGTTTAAAAAAATATATATTTGAAGCATATCTAAATAAAAAGGATGGTAATAGGTAAATGTGTGTGAAGTGCAGCTACTGATACCATGTACAGGAACAAGTATTCTTTAATTTGCAGAAATTGTTAAGAAAGATCCCACTGAGTTCACTAGACATACCACCGCTGGGTTTAATCTGCATCAATAAGATGGAGGGATGATGCAATTAGTACTTCCACTTTTTAAAGGCAACAGAAGAAAAGGATGAAAGCAGGCATGAAGAGGATAAAGTAGGAATGTGGAGGCTACAGATATAAAGGAATGTAAAGTCAACATTTTTGCATGTCTATATCACTTGCTGAAGTTATAGCATTTTGCTGACTATTGCTTTGAAATAAAAATGTTGTGAAATCCTCATAGCAGGGCAGAACTCGCTTTAATGTGTCTTAAAATCTGAAAGACAAGGTTTGTAGGGAGAAGCAATATCTTTTATTAAACTAGCTGATACAGTTATAAAAAGAGACCAGTTTCCAGGGCAAGAGAAAAAGGTTTGTATGCCTGAAGCATGTCTGGTTTTGAAACTATAAAGTTGAGTTAATAAAAGATTCTTCCTCTCCCTAAACCTTACCTCTCTATATCCTTGAATATCTTCCCTAATGATCCTATTACTTGCAAATATGAAAAACTTCAGCTGACTGAAGAAATATCCCTCCTATCAGATTTCTCAATTTTGTCATGATCATTCTCCAAGCTGAACAGAAGGACAGAAGGAGGGACAGTTAGTTATGAGCCTGTATGTAACTCAGGGAGACCTCGTGGCTCTGCATTTTGCTAACACTGGTACAAAATTTTCTCAGTGTTCGATCAAGGGTTTAAAAGGCAGAAATAGGAGTGCCAATCTCCAATTTACAATATTCACTGTAGAAACTCTGCTAATTCCTGTGTAAATATTAACCCTTTTATAGATCAATGGAAGCAACTGATGGATTTTTTTAGTTATTTTTGGATTAGTTGGCTAAATAGTAGATTAAGTGAAAACCACTCCTGACATAATAGGAAATACATTTTAAACATCTGCCATAAAATATATGTGATGGGGTTTTTTTTCATGTGTTCTTCTGAACCATTTCAGGTAAGTAACCAAAACATTCACATTGTCTTGATTATGGTGATGCTCCTGTTATTGTTAATATGTTCAGTGTCTGATGTGCCTTGCTCAGGTATAACAAGTGCTTGTTAGAGCTGGAGTCAGAAGAAATTTTTCCAGTACAGTGTTGGCCGACTGCTGAGGCTTTATTTTCTTCCCAGTAGGCTAGTATGTGGTATGCCCAAGACTGCCCCAAAATAAAAAACAAGCTCACTGCTTTTGGAATCAAGGACACTGGCAATGCTCTCTGTACACCTCTAGGCTGCTTTACAGCTTTTGGTATTTTCCAATCATGAATAATCTGTTAGAAGACACTAAGAAATAAATGGAAATCCATATTTAGCAGATGTGTAAGTTACATATTTCTAAATAATGTTAGCATCTAATAGGAATTGCAAAATCTGGATGGGCACAAGAACACACAGGACCTCTTCAAGACCACTATTTCTGTATTTCTTTGGTAATATAAGTGTAAATGTAAATATTAATATATTCCCCATTTTTAGATTCAAACCAATTGCTGAATTTGCTGTGAATAGTTTCAGTTACACCAAAGCAGTGGGTTTATTGGATAAATTGTTCACCAGAATATCCACTAAGCCCTACAAAGGGATTCAAATGGTTAATGAAATGGTTTAATAGAAGTATCACAGTTAAAGAAAAAATGGAAGCTAATATGCATTTAGCTAATCCTCCTACATTATAATTAACATGAGAAATGGTAGACTCTTTTCCATTTCTCGGCAAAGATTAAATAGCTGAATGTCAGTATTGAGGAAACATGATACTTGATTTCATTATTTAATAAAGTACAGTACATTGAGTAGAGAAATGTGAACCAGTACAAATAATTAGAATTGTAGTAACTGCACTTGTCAAAATAATTTAAAAAATAATTAAAAAAAAGGCAACTCTTATTTTAGGAATTCTCCTGTTTAATGTTCCTCCTCAAATATGCTAACTCAGAGTGTAGCCCCTTACTTCTAAGTATGAACTGGTAAGATCTACTCCACTGATTCTGCATAGGCTGATGTAGGAGATAAGTTGTAACTAAATACCTCCTTCTTATTTTTCTTTTGGGTGCCAGCTCATAGAAATCAAGGGATTTGTCAGAACGCTGAACTTAACTCAAATACACACTGGCAGGGCTTAGCTTAATCCCTTGATCAGAGACAATGAGTGCCTCCTCAGACAAGTGCAGGCTGCCACATGCTCAGTTCTTCAGCACCCTGAGCCTGGAGGGGTGCTCTCCTCCAGCAGCACCCACTCTTGTGGGTTCTTGTTGCCACTACTCAATGGCAGATACGTTTTAGGTCATGTAGCAATGCCTATAAAATGGTGAACCTGATGTTAAAATACTGCACTGCCTGCTCATATAAACCCGATGATTTATGATTATGGTGGGTTGACTCTGGCTGGACACCAGGCACCCTCCAAAGCCTCTCTGTCACTACCCTCCTCAGCTGGGCAGGGGAGAGAAATTACAGCAAAGGACTTGTGAGTCGAGGAAAGAGCAGAGCAGAGAGAGAACCCTCACCAGTGACTGTCATGGGCAAAACAGATGCCATATGGGGAAATTTGTTTAATTAAATAAGACTAGGATAGTAAGAAATAAAAATTAAATCTTAAAAAGGGAGCATGAATAGGGTCTGCAGTCAGTTCATCATGCATCATCTCTGCCACTCCTTCCTCCTCAGCAGGAGGACTCCTCACATTCTTTCCCTGCACCAGTGGGGATCCCTCCTATAGGATGTATACCTTTAGGAACTGGCTGCTCCAGTGTGTGTCCCCCACAGAGTCATAGGTCCTGCCAGCAAACCTGCTCCAGCACAGGCTTCCCGCATGGTCACAGCCTCCTCCAGGCATGCATTTGCTCCAGCATGGGGTCCTCTATGGGCTGCAGGTGGATATCTTCTCCCACATGGACTTCCATGGGCTTCAGGGACACAGCCTTCTTCACCATGGTCTGCACGAAGGGTTGCAGGGAAATCTCTGCTTCAGACCTGAAGCACCTCTTCCCCCTCCTTCTTCACTGACCTGGCTGTCTGCAGGGTGGTTGTGTTCACATTTTCTCACTCCTTTCTTCTGACAAATGCTGGTGTTGCACAGGATGGGTTTCTTTGTCCTCCTTAAATACATTATCCCTGAGGTGCCACCACTTCACTGATGGGCTCAGCCTTCAACAGCAGCAGGTCCATCTTTGAGGGCTTGTTTTATCTCCATCAGGCATAGGGAAAACTTCGGGCAGCTTCTCAGAGAAACCACCCCCATAATTTATTGTTGCTAAAACCTTGCCATGCAGCACAATACAGTTTTATAAATAAGATCCCTTTGGTTCATTCTGCAGTTAAATCTAGGCTGGACTGCTCAAGGATGATGCCCAAAGTGCAGCTGCAGTTTACTGAACAGAGGCTTAAGTGTGACAACACCCTGAGTGAGGAGGCTTTACCATCTCTCCCACTTTTTTCTATGCCTTTCCTATTTGCACAAACCCTCTCTAAAATTTCCTTGCACTGATCTATGGCCTGGTGCAGAGCAAGAGCTTTACTACACACGCCTTTATTTGTGGTGGTCTGAGAACTAATTTAATTCAAAATAAAAATTTCTCTCTGGCTCTTAGTAAGGTCCCTGTGGTGTCTCTGCACTGTGTTACCAGGACAAGGAGTGTCATGAAACACAATACTAAAACCTCTGGGTGATTTTGTGAGTCCAGACATATTGTGAGATTGGACTCAGGGAAAGAACAGCTGGATCTGGTAAAAGATGAGGCATGGATGGAAAAGGAACAGAAAAAAATAAAAGTGACAATGCTCTTGGGCTGGAAAATGCCAAGGTAGAGGCTCTGTGACTACTATTTTCCCAGCATACCATCAGAATCACTGAAAGGCTCTGTCATGGTCATTTCTGGTAGCTAAGTATTCCTGAACTTCTCTTTCTAGTGTTTTTTGTGTGACTTTTTTCCCCAAGTTACCCAAGTGCTCCAACCTAGTACTAGCACTGAGGAGAAGGAATATGACTCTCTGAAATATAAAAAAATAGACTACAGTGTAAATAGAAAGACATAAGAAGACTATACAGAATTGAACAGAAAAGTTTCATTATAACATCTCCAAATCTTGTGCTCAGAAAAGTGAGAGCTAGTTAATAACTTATCCCACATAGTGAATAGTAGAGAAAGAGTATGACTGTGCCCCAAAGGGACAATTTACCCCTATTTTCCTTAAAAGTGCAGCAGTTAAGCACTTAGGAACCGTTTCCATCTGTAGTCAAACTGCTTGATAAAAAATCACAGTGCCACAGACTAAGCATAGTCAAGGCAAAGCAGATTTCCTATCAGAAAGTGCAGTCCAGTCAGAAATACATTCTGAGACATTTCAAGCTTCATAACGTATTGCTGTCTCAGACATTACAGGAAACAGTCCATTAACAGTTTTGCAAAATGAATGCTGACCTCCACGTATTTATTTACTTGTATTTCTCAATATTTCAAATAGAAGTTCTGGTTCTGGACCTTTCTCATCTCTGAGGCAGCACAAAGTTCTGAAGCTTAAAATGACTCATTTTGCTGAGGTTGCTTGTTTGTTTGTTTTCTGAAATACCATCTTATTTGATACAGTATATCAACTCCCTTTTTATCCCCTTAAGATAAATCCCAATGAGCTGTGCTCCTAACTAGTTCTTGTTTAATGCTCCAGTTCACTCTTTCCTCTCTGTTCCAGGTAGAGTTATTGTCGTATTTAATGAATGTATAGAATTAGGATATTTTTTAATCATAAATTTTTGTAAGAGGAAGAAGAGAGAAAAATTAGGAATTGGTCTATCTGTCTATCTAATCTAAAAAACCAATACATTAACTGAGGGACATTGTGAGGTGATCCTTCCCCTCTACTCAGCCCTAGTGAAGCCACATCTGAGGTATTGTATCCAGTTCTGTACTCCACTGTTCAAGAAAGACAAGGAGCTACTGGAGAGGGCCCAGTGGAGACCATAAAGAGGATCAGAGGTTTGAAGCTCCTCTCTTATTAGAAGAGACTGCTAGATCTGGGCCTGTTTAGTCTACAGAAGACTGAGAGAGGATGTCATCAATAAATATAAATATCTCAAAGGTGGGTGCCAAGAAGATGATGGCAGACTCTTTTCAATGATGCCCAACAGCAGGACAAGAAGTAATGGCAATAAACTAAATTACAAGTTCCACCTTAACATGAAGGAGAACTTCACACTGAGTGTGGACAGAGCACTGGAACAGGCTGCCCAGGGAGGTTGTGGAATCTCCCCCTCTGGAGACATTCCAAACCCACCTGGATCCATTCCTGTGTGACCTGTTCTCTGTGACCCTGCCTTTGAAGAGGGGCTGGACTAGGCAGTCTCCAGAGGTCACTTCTAACCCTAACAATTCTGTGATTCTGTGATTTTATTATTTTTCCAAATTGATCAAGTGGTAGTTTAAATTAGATACAAAGCAGATTGATTTACTGTTAAACTCCTTGAGGTTGAAGTCCAAATTCAGAAAACTGTTCCTATTCTATTAACAACTTTCTGAAGTGATTGCTTATAAACGTTATTGCAGTCTGTCCTTCACTGGGATATTTGCAAATGAGGTCAGAGTCATAAATAATAGTCTCCAAAAAAAGGTGTTTGTGTCAGAAAAAAACCCAGGGAAAAATCAAATGTTTAAGTTAAAATGACAACATTTATGGTATCTATGCAAGGTCACTTACTTGTTAGCATATGTGTGATGAGTCACAGAGCTGAAGCTAAAAAGAAAAATGAAGACATTGACAAAGTTATGTGTCCTTCAGTAGCTGATGTGACAAAGAGAAATTTTCTCCCCCTAAACCTAGTGTTTTGTATCTGGGGAAAAAAATAAAAATAAAAGAAAAGAGAAATGATTCAAAGAAGTACATACTGCATAAATGAGGAATCCATTCTGAAGACCCAAACCTCTTATTTTACTGCTTGCTAAAAACTAAGATTTCTTCAAATATAGCCTCAGATGAAGTCTATCCCAAAACAGGGTGATAAATACATGGTTTGCCAAGAAGTGGAATCATCATGGAGTATAAAAGTCTCTAAAGTTGTCAGTATAATGGAAGGAAAAACCCCAAGCTAGCTGAGAGTGCAGTTTTTGACACATGCTTTTCACAAACTGACTGATGTAGCTTTTTCAAAGAAATCAGTCTGAGGCTTTGCAAATCACTGTGGGACAGATTCTGCTTTTCAGTCTTTGTCCTGTTTGTATTGCAGACAAAAAACTGCATTTCTCTGCAGATATAATTCACTGTGATAATTATGCCCTACGACTACAGTGTGAGTCAGCATGTGGAGACTGGCAGAATGCATCCTCCTAAAACTGAGCAATCCAGACTTCAGGGGCTCATAACATACAAACTTAAACTACAAGTGTTTTGTGTGGTCGTAGTTTTTTTGGGGAGGGGTTGGTTTTTTCTTGTTTTTTTTTCCTTTGTCCTTTTAATATTTTCTCCTGAAATGTAAAAGTACTGATTCTTTCAAATTCCTGCAGTGATCTGTTACTGTCATTCACATCAAACCATAACCTTAATGGTTATTTACATCATTTGCTGCATGCTTTATGTTTATAGCTTCATTTGGCTCAAGGCAAAGTGATGTAAGGCATTCATGGGCATATAGGAGTGTAAAAGAGAGGAAGTTTGATCAATAGGACACCTTTGTTGTTGGTAAACATTGTCAGAAAATGATCAGTGTCAGTGCTCTAAGCCAGAGAAAACTAATAACATGAGTGGCAAGCTTCCTGCAAGCGCTTGGAGTATTTATGTGGCATTCCAGAGGAAGATCTGTAAACAAGACTAGAACAAAAATACAATTTTATTGATATCCACCTGATTTATGTTTACAGCATGTGTTGATAATAACCCTATTTGTCAGAGAGTCCATCGTGAATACTAATTTACTGATACTGAGTCAAAAACCAAATAAGTGAGGTTGATGTGATGGTGCACTCTATGCATTTTCATGTAATCGCATTTAGAGTGACCCAAGCCTCCAGCAAAGAAATCAGAGGACTTTTACTATGCACAGAATGTTTTCTGATGAGTTTATAAGTGTATCCTGATATAAATGGAGCTCAGAGACTATAAAGAGATTCTTACCATCTGTTTAATGAAACATGAATAAAGATTATTTATAATATCTTATGCCATGCTTTTATTTCACCACCTTGGTTTTCAAAGCAGAACATCTCAAAGTCCCAGAAGATCAAATCTACAAAAAGTTGTTACATTTTGAACTTATTTCATCCTAACCTGAAACAGAAGGTACTAAGATATTTCCTGTGATTAATTCACAGGGAAATAAATAGTAACTTGGTAAATATTAGAATGGTCTGATCAGAAGATTTTTCCATAACACAAAAGGAATTACATTTAAAGTTTATCATTCAATCTATGACAATAACATAATGGTGAAATTAAATGTTTCAGCATAAATTAAATTGATATGTAATTGTTCATGGATAATTTTGTTAAAAATGATACATTTCTCTTATAAAGCATTGTTTTTTTACTAACCAGTACATTTAATTGAAGCAAAAATGTACTAATTCTCTTCTAAAAATAGATGAATATTATTCAACCATTTGGGAGAAACCTGAATAGGGAAATAAGGTGACGTGCCTAAGTATTAAATCCAAAATCTCAGCTGGAATAAGTCTGTTCAGTGAAGTTTGAATTCTAGTTCAGATCCAGGAAACTTAGCTCATAGAACCATAGGATGTTAAGATTGGAAAAGACCTTTAAGATCATCCAGTCCAGCTGTCAACCCAGCACCACAATGTTCACCATCAAGACATACCTTCTTAACAAGTCTATGAGGTCAATCTGTCTCTTCTGCTGACCGCTCTGGGTTTTTAATGTGAATTGCATCACGGCTAGTAAAGAACACTTCTCCAAAGGAAATAATCCTCTTTAATTCAAGGGAAAGTCTAGAACTACCGATAGTGACATCTGGTGGCGCCTAAATAATGTCACATTTGAAAGTAAACACCTTCTTGGTGCAAGAAGAGGATTGTCGGTCTTAGGACCTGACACTCCATCTGGATTTAATAAAAGTCTTATTCATTGATATGAAACAGATACATGAATGAAATTCCATACTTTCTCACCTCAGTCAGAGATGCCTGGGAAACCTTAATCCACATGCAGTTATGGCATGGACTCCACTCCATCTGTATGTTGAGGGAATGAATGAACTGAACACCCAATTGCTTCTCAGGGACTCTTTATATTCCCTATGGTCACTGCACAAAATACATCACGTAAATGTGACTTATACATATGGTTATTTAAATGAGAGATGCTACCATCTATGAAGAAATAAATGTGGTTACAAATGAACTTTGGCACTATGATATATGATACCTCTACAGCCTGGAGAAATATATCAGATGTCTTCAATTAAAATAATAATAATAATACTGTCAGCTCTGTTCAATTCAAGCCAAGCATTTAATTCAGTTTTCTCTCAGCTGATCCTAATATCTCTGCTACAGTTTCTAGAATTCCTTCTGAGTAACTTCTACTCTGCCCACCGTTACGGAAACATTTGTCTGGTCTTACATCTTCTGCTCCTTTCTTTTCTTCAGCTGCACAGACAGCATTTTAGCTACTTTTCCTGGAGGTCCTGATACAGATTGTCTGATTAGTATTATATCAGTAAAACACATTGTGGTATAAGAAGAAGGAATATCATACCTGCTGCTAGCTCCTTGGTCTCCCAAAGAAACCATGAGAAGATTGTTGCTAGTGTTCAAGTTGAAAAACCATAACAACTGACACACTAAGAGTTGTCTGCATGTTCATTTTGGTTCCTACTCTGTTAAACAAGATGGTAGCCAAGAACCTAGTTGTCTTGATATGGAAGGGAAGAAATATTTTTTTCAGCCTAAGACACTCAGCTCTGCTTTCACAGAAAGAAGCATCATCTTTCCCTACTATGTTTCAAGTAATATTTCTTTGTAAGACAGACTTCTAGCATTCAAACAAGTGCGAATGGCAGTAGTGGCTACTTCAGGCAAAAACACAGTGCTACACTTGAGATGAAACATTGGCACCTCCAGATTACACTTTTCACAGCAATATTATTTTTATTACATCAACTTCAGAGACCAACAGGGATTTTGTGACCCTACTGATGTAATTGCTCAGCCTCAGAATACGCAGATTTGCTGAGGCTCAGGAAATTGCCAAGGTATTCTCCTGTTTTCCCTGAGGTACCAGCTACAGCTATCTCTGCTGAGGACTTCTCAGCAAACACCACGTGCAGGTAAACCTGAATATGTGTGTGTTCATGGGGGTTTGCACATGCATAGGGAAAAGAGAGTCATAAATGTATGTCTGAAATTTAGATATGCATAATTCCCCTGTCAATTGTCCACTGCTCTCTTAGAAAAACAGGTTGTTCACTTAGCAAAAATATAAAAATTAATAAATTTTGGGTTTATACACTGAATATTAGTATTAACATACAAATAAAAGAGATATGTGTGTAGTCTTTCCCACCTGAGTGCTAAACCAGCTCAAGTACAGCATTTGGACCCCTTTCAGCTTGCTTTACTTTTCTATACCTATGTAGCTTCCTCACCTCAGACCTTTCAAAAATGGTTTCTCAACCTCCAAGGGATAGCCATGATATGTAGGGAGTATCTCCTGGAGTTGGAAGAGCTTGAGGAGTATTGCAGCTTCTTCATTCTTTCTTAAACACTTCACAACCCTGCCAGTGAGCAAACAGTGAGGAGTCTTCACAGTGTACAGCGGAGCAGGTTTTGAGTTAATAGGTGGTTGATCCTTGGATTTAGGTGAAAGCAGCAACATGTGATTTTGTGTCCAAATGACACCAACACTGAAACAGGAAACAAATATTTCCGTCTGACTTCAAGACAGGCAGAGTCCTTCCGGCAACCCTTAATGCCCATATTTGTAATTTCCTGACTCATTTATGCCTGGATTGACTCAGTTTTTGGAGGACACATCCTTTCAGTCTGCCTAGAAAAGTATCCAGGGTGAAAATTTCCTTGGAAGGTTCAGAAACATGAACTGTTGCGGCTAAATTCCGGACTTCTCTGGGCCCTTGCGGCTGAATTTTTTCCCTGTTCTCAGCTTGCATGTGCACAGAGAGCACTCCAGCCTAAACCTGGTTTTTTCTTTTCTATTTCTTCTTTTCTTCTTTTGAGAAGTTTGCAAGGTAAATGCTATAGCATCAAGCATATGGATTGCACCAACAAAATAGATGGTTTCTGCCTCAAGAAAGCTTTCCTGTAGGGGATAGAATACCATTAGATAAATTAAGGGCTTTAACCAATATAAGCAAGCCCTTCAAACTGCCAGAAAAGCAAAAAGGTTCTTTCTCAAGCTAAAAAATTAAGACAGAGAATGGATTTAACAGAGTTCATGTAGAGAATCTGTCTTAGAGAATACTCTGAAATGCTTTCATCCCTGTAACTGAGCATATTTGTCAGATCTCACCCAGATAATCCTGTATTTTTTACTTTATGTGTATATTCATACATTTAGCAAGTACTGTGAGTAGATTTCTAATTAAGGGGAGACTTACAACACTCTCTCATGTATTACCTAACATATTAAACTTTGCCTTGGACATAAAGATATAACACTACTCTTGGCTTTTGATCACAGGTGAAGATTTTTGGCAAATGAAATTAATCCAGATAGTGATTAGCAAAAAAAATAACAGAAAATGGAAAAAAAAAAAAAAAAAAAAAAAAAAAGCCCTTTTATTTTCCCCTGCAGATACAAAAACCAGAGTTCACTGTTTTATTGAATACATTACAATACCAATTCCTGAGTTCCTGCTTGGAACAGACAACAAGGAGAGCTGCCTCAGCAAAAAGTAGTTCTTGGATAGACTGTTCAGTGATTTTCATTTTTGCCTTAAGGCATGAGAGATTGAAGAGTTTACCTTCTTGAAATTGGAAGCAGACTCATGCCAGTGAAGTATTGGAGTCCTGTAAAATAACCACAGCAGAGAGGAGATAGAAGAGGCAAAATAAATACACAAAGACACTGGAATTGTGTCCCCAGTTAAAAACGTTTCTGAAAACCTTTCTTTGGATATTTTTTACTTTGGAGGGGAAAAAAGCTTTTGTAAATGATCCTGGTTGAGATTCAGTGGCTTCTATGAACTTTCCAAATTAGTTACAGATTCCTTCTGTCAATTTTGGTACAGGACTAGAGATACAAAGGAGCACATAGGACCTTAAAATACCATTTATACAATTAGGCACATTTGTCAAAAAAAAGATATCCAAAATCTCTTCATGTCTGCTAGGTTGCTGATAAATTCAATGATCTTTGAGTCTGGGAGATATGTACTCTATACCAAGCTTACATCTCACATCCAAAAGGATTTTCATCACAAAACCCAGTTAGTTTATCTTTTCATTGCAGAAGCTAGTTAGCTGCAACGAAGCTCAGCTATTGAACACACCTAGAGATTCTACCACTTGCCTCAGGCTCCTTGAGATTCACAGCATAAGTATTTTTAATTCCCAGAAAGATTGTGAGGAAGATTTGTTCAAACTGAGAGAAAGCATGGATTATGGGGAACAAAAATGTCTTTTCTAATAAGAAAGACTTGATGCTAGAAGTCATAAATTATCTCTGCAAACACAGTAAAATAAGCTTGAATAATCTAGGAAGAAAAGCATGAATTTAAATTTTTTCATAAAATGTGACAGTAGCAAAAGCTCTCTCTCTTTTGAGATATATATATATACATACATATCTATCTTCTGCTTATTCTCAATTTATTATATGGATATGTCAGTTTTGTGAAAGCCAAAGTGTCGAGGCAAAAGTTCTCAGTGCCTACAGAACTATGACTTGGCAAGATGGTTTGAAAAAAGATCAAGGAATTGAGGATGGACTAGGCAGGCAGAGACCCAACAAGCAGGGAGCACGTGTAGGCAGTAGCAGGAGCAGAGAGCTAGATGGTAAGATGCAGACCCATGACCAAACCTTCAAAATCAGGCATCGTGGCACAGAACTTGTGCATCTTGAGAACGACTGAAAGATGTTGGGTCTGAGGACAGGACAGAGACTCATTTTTGAAGAACACAGTGGACAAAGTGCTATATGTTTGCGTTTAAGCCATTTCCTTAAATGTCTCTAACAGCTTTATGTTTATTTAAACAAACAAACAAACAAACAAGCAAACAAATAAATTATACCATATCAAGTCTTTTGTGTCTGAGCACAGCAATGTTTACATGGTCATGGTTTACATGTATAGAGCCTTAGTTTTCTTTGACATAAATAAAAAATGGGACAGTCTTAGAACCCCCAGGGGGGTTTATCACAATATCTGAATGTTCATTGTGATCTAAAGGGTTTTGAATGCAGTGTGGGGGGACAGGGGGTGCGAGAAGGCAGATAACAATCAAAAGTCCAAAGCCAGGGTTGCAAATTGATGCTACAGTTTCATAAATGAAGAATGAAAAGATGAATCAAGTAGTTATACTGCCATGGGATGCTCTGGTTTTCCAGGCAGAGAAAGCAGGTTCCATTTCTTATGAAGGACAAATAAATTCAAAGTGAGATAATTCAGGAGTGAGTTGGGAAAGGAATAGTTTCTGAAGACATGTTGAACAAACAAGAAATGTGAACTCATGGAAATCTCCAAAAGCAGTTCAGCACTTGAGAAGGTAAGGATCAAGACAACTGACAAGTAAAGTCTATAAACGAATTTTCATCTCGACTTTTGCAAACCACAATCTCATTTGATACATTAAAGATGCTTCTTTTAAATCTTGGCTGGTATCAAAGCGGTTTTAGGGTATTCTGAAAAACTTTTTCTTGTCAGATTGACAAACATGACAGACTAAAGTGAAATGACGTTTCATGTACAGGCGAGTCCCAAGAGATAGTAAACATCTGAACACTACTCCCAGACAGTGACAGCTACAATATAGCAAACCAAATTCCTGCTGTAAACTTCAGCATCTACTCTTTGGGTAAGAGATAAAAAAAATGATGTGCAGAAGACAGTAACATAATTGTCATTATAGAGCCTCCATTCAGAACTGGCTCTAATTAGACATTCTCTAATAAGTATCTGACACTGTGCCACAGCTTTCAGGTCCTAAACTGTGACCTTGCTTTATGTATATTTATAGGATCAATAGATGCTGGATCAGACTCTGCACAGTACAGTCTCACTACAGAGCTCCTAACTCACCTTGAAGATTACACCCAAACCTGAAATTTTGTTTTTTCCTATAAGATCCAGGCACTTCTGTTGAATTTCATAGTCCCACACTTTAGACAGTCAGGCAAACTTGAACATTGTTTGCTCAGAATAAGAAATTGTGATTTTTCACTGGGTGAGTAGTGCTTATTTCACAGAGAAAGCAGTTTAGAACTAGTTAATTTTGGCTATCATCATGTTAAAAGGAAATTTGCTTATAGTCTAATCCTTCCAGATAATTAGGAGAATCACTGATTTCAGTGAGTGTGCTAAAAACCTGTAAAGTTATAATGATTGTCAGTTTCCAGGAAACTTTACTTGAAAAGCTGTCTTGAGGTATTTTTCCAGAGTTCTAAATTTTTGTCCTTTAAGAGTATGACTTCTGTATGCAAGCCCATCAAAGTGGGACAAATGAATTTTTTGGGATAACTGCTTATGATTAGATGAAATTTCTGTGCTGATGTTTTTCACAGTGACTCAAGATCTTCAGTATTACACTGGAGACCTTCAGTGCAGATGTTTGCATATGAAAACTATTTTGTTCAATATCTATGGGCAAATTTATACTCACAATTTTTGCTTCAAATGCTGTTGTGTTTTGTTACTTTTTTAAGAAAACGCTTAGTGAAAAAAATAACAAATCTTAATTTAGCAAGCTTTTGCAAATAATAATCAATCCAACCAAATAATATTATTTAACTAAGACGGAGTGAGTGCTTACTGTGGAACAATATATCACTAATGATTGGAACAGGTGCACAAAGTGTCTTAATAAATCAGTAACCTGGAAAACACATCAATTATTTTGAAGGTTAATGGATTTTTTTGTTTGCTCTCCAAAACTCATGAAGATATTTTCCTGAATATTTCAAACTATTCGAAAACAAATCAAACCAAGCACCTTGATATATATGTATATATAAACAAAAACAAAAACCAACCAACCAACCAACCAAACAAACAAAAAAGCCCCCCCCAAAACCCCAAAATCCTTAGGGTATTTTATAACACAGATTAAAGTTCCAGTGACAAAAAAATAAGCAGAACATATTTATGAATAGGAGCAAATGAAACTTTTGTAACATGATATATATTGAACTCAAGATAAGATGTTAAAAAGAAGCAACTGGAGTTACATCCCCCCTCTCACTTGAAAGTAGTTCAGGTCACAAATATTCTTATAAACTTTCTTTACTGAAAAAGCAGGGGGTTTTTGTGAAACTCTCTAGTGGCAGATTTCTGAAAACCAGAATGAGAATCTTGTCACAATATAAGAGTAGGGACTAATCTGATACTTGAAATATTTGTCTACAATCTATTAGACTCTGGAATTTTGGCATACATTTCCTTATCAGTCAAGGTGGAGGTTTATAAGTCTTTCAGGAGTCTTCACTTAATTTTAAAAGGGTAAAAACTCGTCTTGAATGGACTGAATACCTATTTTTCCATTTACACACTTGTGTCATACAAATTTCCACAGGATATCTGCAAGAGGGAAGTCACACAATACTACAAGTTAGATAAGGATGTATAACATACAATTATAGCAATACTGCTTAAATCACAGAATCATTAAGGCTGGAAAAGACCTGCAAGGTTATCTAGTCCAACATTTGACTGGTCACCACCTTGTCAACTAAATCATAGGACTGATTGCCATGTTCCAGCATTTCTTGAATATCTTCAGGGATGGTGACTCCACCACTTCCTTGAGCAATCCATTCCAATGTTTAACCATCCTTTCAAAGAAGTTCTTCCGAATGTCCAACCCATTTCATCTTGTCTTGTTGCTAGTTGCCTGGGAGGAGAGACTAATCCTCATCTGGCTACAAACTCCTTTCAGGTGGTTTTAGAGGTCTCCCCTGAGCCTCCTTTTCTTCAAGCTAAACCCCTTCAGCTTCCTCAGCCACTCCCCCTGTGACTTACCTCTCTAGACCCTTCACCAGGTTTGTTGACCTTCTCTGGACAACATTTTCAGCATCTCAGTGTCCTTGAAGTGAGGGACCAGAACTTGACACATTATTTGAGGTGAAGTCTCACCAGTCCTGAGTACAGAGGGAGAAAAATGCTTTTCAAAAACCATTAAAAGTGGCACAGAAATTAAATAAATACAGAAATATACGAAATAAGTTCAATATAAGTTTGTATAGATGCTCTGCAATTTTGAGAAACATCTTGCTTAAAGTTTGTGGCTGTAATTTTGGGCATCCACTTTCATTACAACTTGAATGCAAAATCTTTAACAAACAACACAAAATCAACTAATATGGGACAGATTTTGTATAAAAGACAAGACTTGATTACTTGGAGAAGACTGAGGTACTCAATGACTTTTTTTTTCTGTCTTCACTGGCAGGTGCTCCAGCCCAAGACAGAGAAGGCAAAGGTGGGGTCTGAGAGAATGAAGAAACACCTCCTGCAGGAGAAAATGAGGCTCAAGACCACCTAAGGACCCTGAAGGTGCACAAGTCCATGGGACCTGTCCTGAGATAACTGGCTGAGCAAGTGGATAAGCCACTATCCATCACGTTTGAGAAGTCGTGGCATTTCAGTGAAGTTCTTATTGATTGAAAAAAGGGAAACATACCTCCTAACCATAACCATATCCATGGGAGTGTTCAAGGCCAAGTTAAGTGGGACTTTGAGCAACCTGGTCTACTGGAAGGTGTCCCTGCCTATGGCAGGGCAGTTGGAACTAGATGATCTTTAAAGTCCCTTCCAGCACAAACTGTTCTATGATTTTATTATTTTAAAAGATATTTTATTTTTAAAAAAGACTACATAGTTAATGTCACCAAGAGTGAAGCAAAGAAAGAGAAAATAAAATTAATTATTTAGAACATTAAGGTATTTTAATAAAATAGGAACTCTTGTTTTGCCTTGTCTTTTAGTATGCTATTGAACTTCCAGAGAGACTGAAGAACAGGAAAATTTAAATAGATCACTTGGAAACTTAGATAGCAGAAAATGTCACCTACAAAAAGAATTTTTTAAAGGAAAATGATGACTGTGTATAGGCAAAACTTCATAATGGAAACTAATTTGCAAAGTTAATGTTATTGCTGAAAACATTTATTTTCTTTACTGTTTATAAAGGAATTGCCTATGTACATTTTTAACATGTACTGTAAGGTTCCCTATTTTGACTAAATTATGTGCAGCTCAGATTTGAGTTCATTTTCTCTTCACAGTTTGTTCCATCTTTAACTATTTTGTTGTTAACTGTACTCAGATGTAAATCCCTTAGACTCAATGAATTATTTCAGGTTTATAGAGGTAGAAGCTAATAAATCAGCATCACAGATTCAGCTACCAGTACTTAAGTAAGGAAGGAAGGGATTGGAGGTAAAGGAAGAGGCAGCAACACCTGTCTCTGTTGATTTTTTTATCCTATCCCATTCTGGCTTCTTACTGTCTAGAAGGATATTAACTTTTCCTTGTTTTGAATATACCAGAAATGGTTTTCACTTTCTCATATTTGATTAATTATTTTGTCTGGGTAATTTAATTCACTCAGTGGTGAAAACAGGCTATTTCAATTAAAATCAGTGTTTCTACAGAGATAGGTCAAAGGTTGGACTTGAGAAAATTGGAGGTCTTTTCAAACACAAACGATTCTATGATTCTATGTCTGATGCTTCCACACAGATGAAACTGGTAAGGAAGTAGAGTTCAGTTCACACAGGAGGTTGCTACAAGGGCCCAGACCCTTTCCTTAGAACAAAGGTAAGTACCTGAATAAGGTGTGCACAGATTGATGATCTGTTGCATCAGGTGTTTGAATTGCAGTAAAGAGTTAAAAGATTTCACAGAATTGTAAGAGCCAAGATGGAGATAGGTGGTTTCAAAACCATGGTCCTGTAGCAGACACCACTGAGAATGAATCATAGAACAATAGAAACAAGATTGGAACAGACCTCTAAGCTCATTGAGCCCAATTATTAACCCAGCACTATCAAGTCCACCACAAAACCATGTCCCTCAGTGCTCATCTACACATCTTTTAAATACCTCCAGTGTTGGTGACTCTACCACTTCCCTGGACAGCCTGTTCTATTGATTTCTATGAAGAAATTTTTGCTAACATCCAACCTAAACTTCCCCTGGTGCAACTTGAGGCCATTTCCTCTTATCCTGTCACTTGCTACCTTGGGAAAATAGACTGCCCTCCACTTTGCTACAACATTTTTCAGGTAGTTGTAGAAAGTGATTAGGTCCACTCTGAGCCTCCTTTTCTCCAGGCTGAATAACTCCAGACACCTTCAATCCTGGTGACCCACAAAAGTAGGTCTCTGCTTCAGCCTCCACCCTCCAGTGCCACACCAAAACCAGATGTGATACTTCAGCATCTATAGACACCCATGAGAAAGGTCTGCAAGAAGTAACTGCAGCAGCACACAGAGGATATCATGTAAAAAGGATGAGTGTTCATAGTGGGTGATTCTGTTAAGGGGAATGTATCAAACTCCGCGTGGGGGTGGATAAAGAATGAATTAGCAGCTTATGGGTTAGAATTAAGGGGCAGCCCCAGCCATTCTGTGATTCTCTGTAATTCTCTGCAGTTCATATCAGGCCCTTTGAAATGCACCATTGAACTCCTCAGGGCATCCTACAGATGGCAGCAGCCATCATGCCATATGTTCCCTGTGGCAATCCACTACAATAGTAGGACAAATTAAAAATAGTTTGTCATTTTGAAAGACATATTTAGTACAAAGTATTTTTCAAGCTAAAGAGCAGGGATGGTGTGCATCTGGAGGCAGAAGATTAGACAGCTTTACAGCAGGAGTGGAAGAGATATATGGTGCTTCCTTAAAATACAGCCTAATTTAGAGAAAAGAAATTGACCTGTTAGAAACAGCCTGAATATTTGACTATGATTCATACAGGGACAACTGTGCATCAAAGAGATAGACAGAAGACTATAACAAAAATCTCATCTCATCTAAAGTGAATTCAACTCTTTCCCATCGCATAAACTAACCCAAAGCTAAAAGTTAACTAGACTTCACTGTATAACACAGCAAATTCATTAAAAACTTTTGTGTAAATTAGGATATTTTAAATAATGTTAAGTTTTAGCTCTCGTACAGTAACCCTGCAGCCCACAGTCCAGTTCCAGAGTCTGAGCATTATGCACAGAGAAATAACCTTCAGACTCCATTGTTTTGATCTTATGTAAACCAAACAGCCTCCTTTTCCCTATTATCCTGTAGTTAGTATTCATGTAATCTTGCTTTCTTACTCTCAAGATAAACAAGCTATTGACAGTCCCTTCATTTTCAGCCAAGCTTACAATTAAAAAAACTGCAACTACTTTCACAGACATAATTAGTAGCATGTGGGAATTCTGTATCCAGTCCTCTACCATGACTTTCACCACTAGAGCAGAAGATATGTATAGATTGTAGAGAGGTGATGGAAAGTTCTACCTGAGCTGTCTCTAGCTAACTTAGGTTTCAGTAACAGGGAAGATGCATGAAAGGGACCTTTGTGTAGTTGCACCAACCAAAAAAGTACTTACATCACTTTGCTGTGTCAGTTTTGTTATTATTTCTACTGAAAAAAAAAAAGAAAGAAAAAAAGAAAAAGGCTAAATGTTTTCCTCCTTCTGTTCTCAGATTCAGACCAGCTGCTGACACCAACTCTATCTTTGTGGAGCCAATACAATCCTTGAATGCCCTGATGTCACCTGTGATATGGACCAGCTACAAAGGCAATAGGTGTTCACAACATTCAGGCTGGCCATCTTCACAGTATAGGTTTAAATCCAGCTATTCCTACAGGATGTTCATCAATGCATGGGATGTGGCATTCCTCACATGAAGACCATGAAAGACATGAAATCCTGTTATCCCACTGTATTTTTATTTGATTCACACTGAGTTAAAAAATAGGAACTTAAATACAAAACTGAAAATTTCAATTTGGTGTTCATCTCCTAATGTTCAGCATGCCTTTCTCTGCCTAATTAAAGTATTCAGTGTTTCATCTTTTGGCGGATATCAGATCACAGTGATCTTTTGATAAATTAGCAGAGTGAGAGTTTAAAACTCAAATTTTAATGGATTTGCCTCAGTCTAAATCTCTTTTGTTTTTGTTTCTGTTTTTTTCCCCTTCCCTCTACCAATTTTATGTTAAAAGAATACTGTTACTAGATTTGTATGGAATATTAAAGTTTCTGTTTCATCAATGCCACACATGGGAAGAAAATAAAATAATTTCTCTTATTCATTGTTCTCCTGAAAACTAGACTCAATTAATCTTCTTGCCACAGCATTTTAACTCAGGAAAATTAAATTTGTCTACTGTAACATCCGAAAATCACTTTTTTTTTTCTTTTTTCGGTCCATTTTGGGTGTGCATGTATGAAAACACAGTGTAATACGTTAGTGCAAAAATAAGTGAACTTTTTTACATTTGATTCAGAAATACTCTACATTACAAAATATATATATTCAGCTCTGAAGGAATTAGTAGATCAACAGGCACAGGTAGTAAGGGAAAAACTAAGAATTATTGGCTGGCTGATACAGGACAACAACTGAGAATGATGAAATTATTAGAAATATTACAGTGGATCAATTGTAAAAACCTGATGAAAGTACTTTCAGCGAAGATCAAGATTTAACTAGTGGTATGAAAGTAAAAGTAGTAAAATTGATTGAACACCTGATTTTTTTTTTCTATCAATGTTTGAAGCTGTAGAACATTTTCTAAAGAAATATTTTTCTCTTGGGACACTTTAAGCCTAGACTGGAAAAATAGTTGGATGAAAATAGTCTCAGTTGGGTAGAGATCTGAACCAGATGGTCTCATTATTTCAGTAAATAAATAGTGTAATGAGTTTAATACCATGATCTATTGAGTAAGCAAATGCCATTTTTCATTACCAATTTTCTAAAGATACTTTTTGGAAGCAAATGGTCACTCTGGATGCAAAACTTAGTTCAGACTTTAAAGGAATATGATAATTCCATTTTCCAGGAAGTCTAAATAGATATGAAATTAAAGATGATTCTGCCCCTTAGTCTTAGAATAGAGATGCATCTTGTGAAATGTTCTTATAGCATAGCCCACGGTAAACCAGTTTCAGTAAAAAACATGCAAAGTTAATTTTCTAGGACTTTATCTGTTACCTTCTATAAAATATTGTGGCAACACATTGATTTCACTAGTATTAGAGTCAAACCTAAATTCACTTTACAAATATAAAATAAAATGTAAACTCTAAATATAATTAACCCTTTGGAAAAAACCAACCAAACAAAAAAACCTCAAACAAACAAAAAAACAAGTCCATCCACCAGAAAAATACATTAAACCAACATTAAAGTAATGCAAAACAAAAGATGTGAAGGAGTTTTGTTAAAAGTAATATTTACCATATGGCACACCACACACTGACACAACACAGTACATTTAAAATGTAGTTAAGGGGCACCCTGGATCGTCTAGGTGTAGGGTGACATCTGGTAACTCTTCTTTTGTGACTCAGAGTTTAGTTTCATTTGATTTTTGTGTCACAATCCTCCTTTTAGTGAGCTGAACTAGCTTCCTATGTCAGTAGGCGGATTGAAATAAAGCAGAATGGTCAGGGTTCAGAGAACAGTTTAAAATAGGCAGATATATGTACAGAGTATTCATACAAACTAAATTATCTCCCTCCCCCCACCTTGATTGAGATTAAATACTCACTGATTAGCAAAGGAACGGTTGTTGTCATCCAGTCTTTTACAAAACATATAAATAGTTATTTGGAATGGAAGCCTATTTCATAATTTCTTGTCAGCCATCAACCTAACTCCCAAGTGCTAGATTTCTTTGCTTCTTTCTCACCAGGTGCTGTTATTGAGATGTCTTCCCTCTGTGGTACACATGTGGTTCTCTGTTTAACCACATAATGCATCACCACAGAGGTTTTTTTTTTTTTTTTTGTATAGTCATCCATCAAACATATGGTGCCTTGATCTTTCCTATGTTAGTTGGCCAAAGTGCATCTAAATGGTTCCTCAGACAAGTCAAATGAATTATGGTCACAGTTCAGTTGTTAGATGATGAATCCCTCTAAAAGCAAGTGAATTGCACTTTTGAAGTTAAACATTAAATATCATAAATTTGCTATTGTGATACAGGTGCTTTATGCCACTTTGGTTGTCTCAAATGTCACCAGATGCCTACACAATTACCCATGCACTATCTTTTAAAATACTTTATTCTATTATATTTGTTAATAACAGAAAATTTATCTTTTTCTCCCACCTCAGTGGATAGTCTTACAGAGCAGCCATTATGCATACTGATGTTTTACTTCCCAGGAAGGAGTTGGACATTGCCTGGTGATGGGAAGTCAAGAAAAATCTTTTATTTTTCCTTTGCTTACTCATACAGTATTTATTTTTTCTTTATTAAACCACTTCTATCTTGATCCACAAGGGTTTTTTTTTCCTTTATTTATTTTCTCCTAGTCCCTCTCCTGCTCAGGAAGGGAGTGATAGAGTAACATCATGGGCATCTGGTGTCCAGTCAAGGTGAACCCAGCACATGTATTTTAACCTGGAATACTTTGCACTTTCACAGACATGTCCAAAACATGGGCCAGAGTTTATGATAGGCCAGGGACCTCTGTTTTAGGAACCAAGAGACATTAGATTAGACAGATATCCTCAAGACCAGGAAAATTACATTAAAAACTATGGATTCTCTTATGAGCAGCCACTCTTGAACAAATTCCTCAGAACCTTGGAGTTTGTGAAGTGATTATTTTCAATAGACAACTTTACCTCTGAAGACAACTGGTAGTTAATGTGTTGACATGAGTCACAACAGTAACATATCCTGGAGAGAACCTGTTCAAAACGTTCACATAATTATTGTATTACCTTAAAATTGAGGTATTATTAACACAATCCTCAAACAAGGCTCCTCAAACATGACCCTTTATCATTATTCCTTCATTCCTGACCAAATTACTGTAGCCTGAGAACAAATATTGTGGCTTTTTTCCTGAACTGGTCTCTGGCTTTTCCATACGCTGCCTGAATCCTGTACATTGCATGGTCCCTATCTATCTTCCTCTTCTGCCTTTGATTCAGTCCTTGCCTGTCTCATCTCTAATATCTGATGGCTAACACTAACTCTCATCCAATCCTTATCTCAACTAATCTCACCTATTTATCTGTACACTCGTTTTTCCTTCTGCTTCTTGTTTTATATTCTCTGCTAACCTAAAGGTTTGGCAGAAGGGGAGATTTCAACTGATGGAAGGTGCCCCTCAATTGGAATACTTTTTCCAAACATTTCCTGCTATCAACAGTGTCATCTTCAATTTACTGAACTTTAGTTTGTCTTTCAACAAGGTGTGTATTTCCCTAATAAAATAAGATAGTTCAGAAGGATAATAACTATTTGAGTGGAAAAATAACAGAGAATATAAAAGGAACCCTTCTGAGTTAGAATAAATATCCATCTAGCCCAGTTTTTATCTTTGTGAATGGGTCGATACAGGGCCTGATTGAACTGTAAAAAAGAACCACATGTATTCAAGATAAATCCTTCTTTTCACATATTGCCTATCAGCTTCTGCTATACAGACATTTGTGACAGAGATTGCATCTGAACCATGTTTTACCACCACCACCAGGTCTACTCCCAGTGAAACTGTCTGACCTTTTAAAACTCATTTATGCTTTTGTTCCTAACGCAATCTATGGCAATGGATTCCACAGTTGAATGATGCACTGTGTGAAAAGCACTTACTTTTGTTTGCTTTAAACTCTCTGCCTAATAATGCATTGGGTCGTCTTTAGTTCTTGTATTGTGTCAAGTAGTGAATAATTGTTCTTATTGCTATGCAGCATGTCATTGTGATTAATGTCTTCCTCGTATTGCTAGCAAATGGAGTTCTAGTCTATTAACTGTCTACTTTTATGAAAGCTATTACATATTTCTGATCATCTTTCTTTCACTTCACTTCTTCTATTGTATCTTATTTCAGATAGGTGTACCAGAACAGTACATATTTTGTGAGATATAGGTGCACCATAGATTTATACAGACTGCAGCACTGTTCTGTGCTCTGCAGAGTGCTTAAGATATTACTATCACGAATATCAGTAGCACAGCTAAGTCTTCTGCTGCTGTGATTTTACAGAAATGAGAATGAGGATACAGAAGATAATAGGGAATAAATATTGTTGTCATAGACATGATATTTGCAAGCACTCAGTGTAGATTTCCCATTTAACCCAGACTGTCTCATACATATCTCCATATATAACTTGTCTCATATATATATATCATCACATATAAGTATGTCTTATCTGCCAAAGCTTTTCCCTTTACAATTTTCTGCTTACTTTAAGCTTTTTTTAAGCACACCAGGTTGGGGAATTGAGAGAAAGAAAGAGAGGAGGAGAGAAAGAAAGAGAGGAAGAGAGAAAAAGAGGAAGAGAGAGAGAGAGAAAGAAAGAGAGAGAGAGAGAAAGAGAGAGAGAGAGAAAGAGAGAGAGAGAGAGAGAGAGAAAGAGAGAGAGAAAGAGAGAGAGAGAGAGAGAGAAAGAAAGAGGGAGAGAGAGAAAGAAAGAGAGAGAGAAAGAAAGAAAGAGAGAAAGAGGAAAGAAAGAAAGAAAAAGAAAGAAAGAAAGAAAGAAAAAGAAAGAAAGAAAGAAAGAAAGAAAGAAAGAAAGAAAGAAAGAAAGAAAGAAAGAAA
>WBMV01016876.1:809191-848176 GCA_013396655.1 Campylorhamphus procurvoides | reverse complement strand
AGAAAGAAAGAAAAAGAAAAAAACTGTGAACTTCTCATAGAAAACTGGATCAGAAATTACTTCTCTCAGAAATTCTCAGGAAAGTGGTAGGGGGTGTCTTTTTTCTGTGATTAGTGCTTATAATAATTTACAAGTCAATTAAGACAAATAATATTAGGGTGTGTTTTTCCCTTGCAGCAGAATGAACAAAGACAAAGATTTTTACTGTGTTATCTACTGACAGTTGCCCAACTGCAAGTGATCTAGCAGCATAAAATACAGACATGACAAAATAATGGGACTTTGTTAAAATCTGTCTGTTTATTCGCTTATACAGAAACTAAAAATCAGATTAATGAATCTGCAAGAGAACATTAAATTTAAAATGTTTCCTTATAATAATATTTTAACTGGAGGATTGCCTGTGATACTTTGAATGTTTCAGATATTGTGACTCTATACTGCTTGTAGGAAGTAAAATTATAGTGGATCTGCTTTTCAAAAACTAATCGTTCCTCTCTAATTTAGTGAATTGGTAGGATCTATTTCTATAGGAGTATGGTTTAGCTTAACAACAACATGTTGTGGATGGATAATATGGAAGAATCCAAAGGATAGCCGTAAACAAAAGAATGGTTAAAAATTCCTCCACAAACCAAACTGATACTTCTGTGCTAATGTCTAAAATCTGAAAAAAATGTGCAGATTAATCATTGCTTACTGCCTGTTTACCACCAGCATTACAACAAATTGCACACCAATTTAAAGTCTAATGCAAATGCTTATCTGCAGTGTACATTTCTAGGACTACAACTTATTCCAGAATTGATTTTCACACAAACAGGCACAAGTTTCATTTTATTATCACTAAAATTGGAATTTTTTCTGCACATTTAGGGGGCATCTTATACTAGTTGATTTTTACATGTACTTTTCTATTTTCCCTGATAACACAAACGGTCAAAAATCTTTATTGGGACACACAAGCCCTCAGGTCTTGGCACATCATGCTTGTTCCATGTGTCCTTATTAAGTGACAAAACCTATACCCAAGAGGTAGCCTGCAAAACAACAAGATGCTTGTTTAAGACAGAAAGTCCAGCAGCCAAAACAGACTGATCTCCCATTTGACCTCAGCAGTTCTGTGTATTTTTACATTATGTACTCAGCTGGCTCTTTAGCTAAGTTTACCCAGCTGAACCAGGAAGACTAGTGTTCTAGGCTGTACACTCTGATATTACAAGTGTAATGAATCTGACTCACTTAGCTAAATTGCATTTGTACTCTGATTGAATGTTTTGGTGCCGCAGTCCTGGTCAGACAGCTCTCACCATCAAACTGACTCGGGTGATGAGTCTCTTGTTTACTATCCATTTTGGCATTGCACTGGCACTTAGCACCTTTGCTGTTCTCAGAAAATCCCTCTGGGTCTTCAATGTACTTGAAATTCAGTTTTTTCTTCTACTAAGATATCTATATATGCATGTAAGAATAAACTTTTAGCTTTCTTCACCTGTAATTTTGAAAGAATAACATTAATTGGCTGCATACTTTAAACAGAACATAAATTAGAATTGCAAAAATAGCTTCGTGGCTTATGAATGCTTTGTATGACTGATTTTTTTCCCTACTCTTATGCTATAGAGCATATTGTCAGAGCTTAGCTTATAATAAATAACAGATAATTAAAGTACGCTCACTCACAGCAAGGCTAAATTTGACCCTGTATTTATGAACTGACAAGTCATCTAGGCAGCTACTGTGCCTCAGGTGGTGCTATTGTATTCCTAATCATACTTACTGTCAATTAAAAAAAAAGAAAAAGCAGAAGTTGCTAACATAATTATTACAATGAAATGAAAATTCTTTTCCACAATAGTAAAGAAACAGCTAAAAGGTCACAGACTGTCTTTCATTAAGAGTCTTTTAAAATATGATTTTTAAAACACAATGAACATAAATATCCATTTTGTTCTTCAGCAAAGTCCCAGATCATTGCAACTGTGTTGTAATGAGATACTGTTTTAGTGTAATATTTTTTCAAAGCAATAGGCAGTAGTTGCTTCCATCTGTCCCCATACAGAGGATTATTACATCTGCAGGTTTTACAGAAAAGATGGATTTTAGAAGAGGCTAAGAAGTCAATAATGAGATATCCAAAATCTCCCCATAGTCTTTAATTGTGCATTTTTTACTGAAGTGATGTGAATTCTATATCCTTTTAGTATTTAAAACATGCCATAACTTGCAAATGTTGGGTGTTTTTGTTGTTGTTTGGTGGTTTCTGGTTTTGTTCTTTTTTAAATTTTTTTTGTTTTTTAATCCTGAAAGCCATTACATTTGTCTTTTCCCATTTGAGAGGCCAAAGACAACAAGGAAGCATGCACAGAGTGGAAGCAAGAATGGGCAACCTGGGTGGAATACAGAAACACTGTCTGAGTATTCACAGATGAAGTCAGGAAAGCTAAAGCCCAAACAGAATTGAATCTGGCCAGGGATGTCAAAGATAAGAAGGAGGGTTCCTGTAGCTGGATAGGTGGCAAAAGGAAGACTAGGGAAAATGTGGGCACGGTGTACCTTCAACATGTTTGTTGATGACACAAAACTGGAAGGAGTAGACCATTTAAACAGTGATCCCCTGGGCAGTAACCTAGTCCATTTTATTTATCTTAAAATAAGAAACCTAGACTGAGCAGAACAATTACAATTATGAGTAACAATGTAACATCAGGAAAATAGAGATATTGAGTAATCAGCTTAGTCACACAAGTATGGAGAAAATATTTAATGTTTTCTTCTGTCCCCAAATGTTTATCTAATTACATATTATCTCCTCTATAAGTAGAACACATTAACAACTTTTGTTATGTATATCACTCCACAGCTGATGCATATTTTAAAGAATGAGAACCAAGTTTACCTGCGGTTCAGGTCCAGTGTTTTCAAGAGATACAATATAGACAAATTAGATCTAGCCCTTTCCATGTTGAATCCAATGCTGGCATTGCATCTGAAGCACTTCTATTTACAACTGTGCTGCTACTCATGCAGAAGCTGTAACATTCAAGGTCATGACTCATAACAGAGATCAAATTTCCCATCAAATCCTTTACCAATGTCTGCCAGTAAGTCCCATTACTTGTTTTAGTGTTTCAGAAGCTCTCTCCCTTTCGAAGCACAAAGAAAATATACCTCGTTCCTTTTCAGGTCTTTCTTCTTTCTGCTTCCTCTGAGATCTCTCAGACTTCACACAGCTGATGATATCTTTCTCAGACTAGGAGACACATATCTCTAAGTAAAACTGCCAGCAGCAAACGTCAACTATTTCCTTTTATCAATACTAAGATAGTCCCTAACAGCCTGGTTTAGTTTCTTGGTTCTTAGCTGTGGTTGAGAGCTGTAGCAGCTAATGAAAATGACTTTTGTTTGTCTAGTACTGTTCATCTAGCTGCATCTAGCAGAATCCAAAAGTGTTTTATCTGATCGACAAAACGTGTAGAGGGAGCTCTGTGCCTACTGCTGAAATGCAGCCAGAGAGGAGAACACTGAAACGAAATGAAAGTAAGAAAGAATTCACACAGGCACCTTGTACCTTCCTCTGTTGTGATAGCTGGGAAATAATATTGTGGATCACGGCTATCATAGGCTCCCAAAAGATGTCTCATGCAGCTATTTTGTACCTTTATAGCATCTCTTCATCATTACTGAAGGAACAAAAGCCAGTTAGGGAAAGGAGATGTGAGGCTGAAAAAAAGGGAAGAAAGCAAAATGACTGGTGTCAAAAGAAACTTCCAGTAAAATAACAGGGATCTTGCTTACAGCAGTGACAAACTTGCCACTGTAATTCCATCTCTAGGTCTGACATCTAAAATTCAAGAGAAAGATTAAATTATTTCAGAATCCCAGAATATTTTCAGGTGGAAATGAGGCACTAGGATCATCAAATTCCTGCCCTCAGCTGTTCCTCATACAGCCTCCTCTCAAGGCTCTTCATCATCTTCATTGCCCTCTTTGGGGCCTCTAATAGCTTTATATCTTATATGTGGTGCCCAAACCATCGAGAAGTAATCTAGTGATGATGATAAAAATTGCTAGACAACATATTTTTTATTATATTTATTTGTATTTGTGAATTTGGCACAAAAAGAGAACTTTAGTTATATTTAGACTTATTAGTAAGTATAATATTAGCAATAGTCAGAAAGTTGAGACAATTCAGAAGAAAAGTACTAGGTACTCAAAATACCATTTAAAAGGAGCAAAAAGCTATGACAAATGCAGTAGTAGAAACATAAGGAGTATACAATTAAAAAGTCCAATGTCTTTTGTGTTTCTAAGGGAAAAATAATCCCTGCTACTCTTTGGAATCTCACCTATTATCAGTGTGAGAGGAGAAGAAAGGCTCTTGGGTGGATGTGGTGATTATGGGCCATTAACATCGTGTATCCCTCAAAAGATCAAATGATCTCTTAGGCTACATCCAAGGAAGTATTTCCAGCTGTAATGTGATTGCATGGGGCACTGCTGAGATCGTACCTGTAAAGACTCACCAGTGCTGCACAGCAAAGATGAAACAGGCCTGAAGCTGTGCACCAATTATCCAAGAGGATTTTAAACGGAGCATTGGGGTATTTTTCCTTTATGAGGAAAAATAAAATAACTTTTTTTTGCCTAGCCGATTGAGGTGGAGACTGAGAAAAGATGTCCTTTGTTTCAAGAAATGGAGAAAGTAGGAAACACTGAGGAGAAAGAAAAATTTAAGTAAAATGGATCCAAATGAGATCTGTATCAGAAAAAGTATTTCTGAAAACATAGCAGAAAAAGAATGCTTCAAGATCAAGCAAAAGCACTTCTGAAAGGATAATACCACGTAGCCATTGACCTTAGCAGAGCCTGAATTCAGTAGTTCAGGATGTCACTCCCAATAGTCATTACCACACTGCCTTTATGGAAATATGAACTGATCACCAGGAGCCACAGAGACCAAACACAAAGAAATTATCAAAAAACTACAAGTAGCCACATGTCATAAACAGAAATCCTTTATGTCCTTGACCTTTGCCCACAGCAAAAGCAAGGCCCCTTGACAGGTGAAGTCTTGTTTTGCTGTTGTGCAAGCCACAAGCCAACTGCTTCACTAGATCTGACCATGCCTCTCAAAAGCAAATGCGGTCCCAGACCCATAGCACTCACTTTGGAACTGCCTACCATTTTCTTCCTCAGATTTTGAAGGCTCTTTTACATAATCTTTAAGTTTTACTTAGGAATACAAGAAGTTCAGAATTTTTAATGGCTAATGGAGTATCTAATAATAGTAATACTATAAATTATAACAATAATAATTCAGTTCAGCTATTCAGATTTGGTGGAATTTTTAGGAATTTTCCAGTCTGAATCAGAATTGGAAAAATATGTTGGCTTTGAGAAAACTGTCATGGGACTGCAAACATTTCATGACAATCTCTAATTTTCCTTGATCTGAAGTGACCATTAAACTACTTAATTGGAACACTAACATTTAGGATTCTGCTTGCTATGACATAAAGCAATTCAGAAATCCCAGGGCAAGTTTAAACAAGACATACATTTACAGTTATTTCTCTCAGGACCAAAAGGCCCTAAAACCCAACAACATAAAGCTGTGGGGTTTTTAACCTGAATTAGCAATTCTCATGTTCTTCCCAGTGTGACACCAAACCTTGTTTACTCTGCTTTGTCTAAAGGAGTGAGATGAGACATTGATAATCAGTGAGGCTCAGGGGATGAACAAGCAAACCCTGATGTTAAAACAAATACTTGTGAAACTAGAACCTCAGACATACCCTGAAAATATTGTTTCTGCCCACTGTTGCTAACTTATCCCTGTAGCTTTTTTTATCTGTTTCTGCCTTATTTGCTTGAAAGTGTTCTCCAGCAGGACTGAGTCATATGCAATATTTACAAGTACATTTCTTCTTTAAAGACAAAGTTTTGTTTTCATTAGGAAAAAAAAAAAACCCGAGATGGGAATACTTGTGACCATGAACAGTTGTTATTTCTGAAAAGTACTTCTTTCCTTGAATAAGACAATCAATCACTATGAAACAAAATATCTATCTACGATTTATTTTGTTAGCTGGTTAAATGAAAGGAAGTGTATCCCAGCTGATGCTTTCACAGGGTTTAAAAACATATGGGTCACTTGCAATTGTTCTTGGGACTCTAGAAAACTACAGTCAATACTATTTTTCCCAGTCCATGCATTTTATTTAATTTATTGAAACCATTTTAGACATGGTGACGTTAGTCTCAAAACAGATAACTCTTCTACTTTAACCAGCATGGGGGGAAAAAACCCAAAACCTCCACATTAACTCTCAAATCCATCTCCATTTTGTACCCTTCAAAATTAAGGTAGACTGAATTTCTTGATACTTTTTCTAATTTAAAGATTAAATGTGAAGCATGGGTTCTCTGTAGGTATAGAATTATTTTTTCCTAGCAACATACTCTTTTTATTGCTGAGGCTGAATAAGGTAATTTCAGAATAGCAAAGGATTGCTGATTTACAAGCCAAATAATTATTTTATTCACTCCTGTATTTAACAAAACACCAGCTTGAGTGATTACATTCTGCCTACCTAATTTTCCTCTATACTTATAGGAATAAGGAGTTTGAAGCTGATCTTGCTTGTTCAAGTGTACATCAGCATAGCAGTGACTCCATCTGCTCATGGAGTTAAGCAAAAGAATAAATGCTTTGTTAAGGATATTTTAAAAAAACTCTCTTCTTTTTTCCTCCTGGTTTTTTGAACATTTGCCTGAGAGGTGGTTGTGTTTGAATGACAGGTAAATCACTCCTTCTAGTTTTAACTGTGCTAATGAGGGAAGGACTATAGATGCATACCTTCACTGGTGCTATCACCATTATGGCTTTTGGTTACAGAAAACAGACGAATATATGAAAATTAAATTATCTTTTTTTAGTGCACTTTCAGAATGAAAACTGATATCTACAGTGGGGAAATTTAAGTCTTATATGGCTGCCTGAAATGCCTTACTTTCTACCTCCTTAAATAATTCAGAGATGCAGTTCCATCTACTATTGTGCTGTGAGTCCATGTGCAGTTAACAGTTGCCACGACCTACCTTAAAGCTATTGAGATCATTTCCAAAGACACGGGGTGAAGCACAGTTCAAAGAAAGCTACTCTGACTTATTCCCTTTTCCCTTACCTTTAGCTCGGCTGTAAGTAAACGTGACTTGACTTAGAGAGGAGGGGACAAATTGTCTGATGGTCTTTCCTGTGGGGGACACAGAGATCGATCTGTGAGAGTTCAGATCGTACAATTTTTTTTAGACCTTAAAACAATACAATCTTGTTTTACTTGTCTGGTTGAGCATAGTGCACTGACAACCCTTTTTCTCCATATAATAGAGCTAATGGCAACTAGAAATGACAACTTCAAAGTTAAGTTAGTGTAACATTGTGTCACTTTTTGGGAGAACAATGTTAATTAATACATCACTTTGCACCATGCTGGAAAAATACTGTTATTAATTTCATTAAAACCTCAATCCATGATGTTAGCTTAATACAAAAGGTGTGTCCTTTCTGGTACTGATTATCTGACAAAAGATTAAATAGAAAAGTGGAGTTCTTTATATTTTTATTAAAATTCTCGAAAACTGACCTGGATTTTGACTGGAAGATTCATTAATATTCATTTGTATATAATTGCCTTAATTTTAGTGATAATGACTTCAGTTACCAACTGTGTGATTGATGGGACTTGTGTCTTCTCTCTGAAGGAGATGAGCTAAATAAAAAAGTAGAAACTTGCCATTCATGCATGATATTTTTAGCTGCCTTTAATTACAAGCTAGCTAAATAAGCATGCAAACTTTGCTATGATTGATAGGATCTCTATGCTGTAGTGATTATTTTACTTGAAGTTAGAAGGTGCTTGAATCAACTGAGTTCTAAAATTAACTAGAAGCTCTATCTCAAAGAAGTCTCAACTCTTACTTAAATTAGCAATGAAGAAGAAACACTTAAATACTTTGGTTGTTTTAAATGCATACACGCACCCTCTTTCTCACACTCACACACATAATCATCTTCACAGTCATCTGCAAACATACCACCTAGATAGGTGTTACGTATCCCAGCTAGATAGGAACAAATCACGCTTTACAGCAAAATCATTCCTCTGGCTTCAAAGCCGTCTCATTCTTCACTGGAATGAAACATAACCTTCTAAACTTATAGCAATGAAAACCAAGATATACAAGCCAAACTCAAGATTTTATTTGTTGCTATGCCAAGCAGTCAATATCTCTGCTTTGGTATTGTTCCAAGTTTCAGAGCAATGCTCTGAAACAGAGTAGTCTAAACCTCATAACCCTCCTCTTCCATCTTCTGTTATCTGTTATATCTTCCCTAGAGCAAATACTCAACAGATCCAAATCAGCTGAGTCTTCTACTGCTTATTTCAGTGCCCTGGCCAAAAGCTATTTGGCTTCTAGGAAAGAAAACAGTATCTTTTCTCACCACAAACTCTACCATATTTCTGAGGGAAGTGCTGGAATTCATGAATAACCTTTCATTATATTATACACATTCAGAGTGAATGTGTGATGCTCTTATTATCATTTATTAAGACTCAGTCGTATAGAAGGTGACTTACAAAAGCACACTGAAACAGAGTGCTGTATCATAGAAAGCTAAAATAATCTCTCTTTGTAATTGATAGGCTTTGCTGAAATTATTTTCTTGGTGATCAGGACCATTTCTCATTATTCATTTTTCATTTTAAAACATATCATACTGTTCATAAAGTCAAAACTAAATTTATGTTGAGAGTAGTACTACAAAGGGGATTAGAACTTCAAAAGAGGGATTTCTTAATCCAAAATGACCTACATTTTCCTTCACTTACTTCAGGGAAACTACCCCCAAATAATGTTATTTAATAGCCTTTTTAAAATTCTAATTCCCAGTGCTTCTATAAATAGTTTTTCTGTGAGTTTCTTGACTAATGCCACTGTTCCTGGAATGTACATTTAGGAAATCCCCTTGTACATGCATTGTGGGTGTGTCTTATATAAAATTTCTCATTTTGTGCCATAGTTATTTATCTGGATATGTGCAGTACCAGAGCAAGGAGGATGACTGTAAGAGCAGCCTTCTTTTGGCCATAGCATGGTTTTATCCCAGAATTTTTGAAATTATTGAAAGCAACCAGCTACAGACCAGAGTAAACCCATTTAGCCCCCGTCTAGATGAGTGGTACAGAATCAGGGGACATTGTAATATGAACATTATATTTTCTGACCAACAAGAACTGCATGTTGATGAAAACACTCTGGAATCACAGCAATTGGAAAGAGACAAAACATCCTTGTTTATCTTCTCTGAATGGAGGAGCTGACCATATTCTGTCATAGTGGTGAGAGCTGATTAATGTATATAGCACTGAGTCCACAGACACCATAGACTGTGCAGTTTCCTCTATACCACTTGCTTTGTACTGATTGTCATGTTTTAGCTGCTGTTATTATTTTGTAGTGATGAGCCTTTCTTTCATTTAAATAAGACCAAAATGAATGGTTTTAAGCTGTTCATAAGCCATTCATTGTTTTAACCTTAAAACATTTATTTACTGACATTTTAATTTATTAATCAATTAAATAAAATATTACATTGCTAATAGCCTCAAAGACAAGAGCCATTAGCAATGAGAGCTGTTTACAAGCTGATTTATGTCAATAAATACCAGCTTCATATTCAACTGCAAATGCCTTTTTGTTTCTCTTCATTACTTTGCCTACAACTTGCCTGTACAATTTCAGGTATATTCAGTAGTGATCAATTGAACTCTGCATATTTATTTCAATCCTAAATATCTAATGTTCTAATTATATGTCTTAGTCCTTTGAAAGACAGAGAATCAGCTGTCAATGAAACTTGAAGACAAGTGTTACAAACATTTTACACTTCTTAAGTAGACAGCCATCAGTGTGGAAATGTTAGAGTTTGAGCAGGTACACAAAAGATTTCTGAGGGTGTCTGGACAGTTTCTGAACAGTTCTAAATACTCCAAGGCTATTGATTTCATAACATTCTGTCATATTATTGTTAAAACTTGTTTTAATTGGGAAAAATAAGACAGAGTGCCTAGTCTTCTAAGAGTGAGGAAAGCAATTCTATAAATATGAGCCTGAAGAGATTTCTAAACATCCTCAATTAATTTCTTTTCCTCTCTGGATCATTTTTCAGTAAGTCTTCATAAACATATATCCAAGAATTAATATTTAATAGCAGATTTATATGGCTAAATTTAACCCAGTTTAACTAAATCCATCTGAGCTAATTCTGAAAGAAATTTCACAACATTGACTTCACCCATGGGTGTTTTTTTCCAGTGTGATAAATCCCATGTATGTTCTCAACAGGCTAAGAAGTGAGGTCTGGCCTGATGTTTATATTTCTTAGAATCATAGACTCATATAATGGTTTGGAGTGGAAAGGATCATCTTGTTCCAACATCCCTGCTGTGGGCAGGGACACCTTCCATTAGAACAGGTTTCTCAAAGCGCTATTCAACTTGGCCTTGTACACTTTCAGGGATGGGGCATTCACAGCTTCCCTGGCCAGCCTGTTCCAGTACCTCTCTGCCATCAATGCCAGGAACTTCCTCCTAATATCTAATATAAAACTAGTTTCTTTCAGTTTAAAGCCATTCTCCCTTGTCCTGTCACTACATGCTCCTGTAAAAAGTCCCTCTCCATTTTCCTTGTAGGCTCCCTTCAGGTACGAAAGGCCACAATGTGGTCTCCGCAAAGCCTTCTCTTTTCCAGGCTGAACAAATCCAATTCTCTCAACCTTTCTTCATATAAGACTGAACAAATCCCCCTAGTCATCTTGGTGGCCTTCCTCTGGACTCACTCCAACCGGTCCTTGTCTTTCTTGTGCTGGGAACCCCAGAGCCTGATACAACACTGCAGGTGGGGTCTTACCAGAACAGAGGGACAGAATCACCTCCCTTGACCTGTTGCCCACACTGATGTTGGCGCAGCCAGGATGCATTTGGCTTTCTGGACTGCAAGCAAACATTGCTGACTTATGCCAAGACTCTCAGGCACCACCACCCCCAAGTCCTTATCACCAGTGCTGCTCCGGATCTGTTCATCCCCCAGCCTGTATTGATAGTGAGGATTGCACCAACCCAGATGCAGCACCTTGCATTTAGTCTTACTGAATCTCACGAGATTCCCATTGGCCATGTTTTTTTATTTGTGTCCCCTTAATTATGACACATTAACATTATAAATTGAATTATCTTTATTAACAAGGTGGATAAATAATTGTCCTGCAGTCTGAAGTTGACTACAATAAATGTGTGTAGGCAACCTCAAAAAATTGTTCCAACAAAGAGTTCATTGACTTGACTAAGATAACAGCTACTAAAGAGAAGATGGTGCTGGATAGAATGGCCACAATGTGAAAGTTGTGTTTCCTTCACATTGTGATGGAAAAATTATTGTGCATCTGTGGCATTCAAGTTTTACAATGTGTCTAGTCTACTTTTTCTACAGACACAGCTATGAGGTCTGAACTTATGACAGCACCCTGATCTTTAAATCATGAATTTTCATAACCTGACAGATCTTTCTCGTCTTGTAAACACATAAACACGGTGCAGAGTCTACCACTGACAGCAAGAAGATGAAAAGTGCTCTAGTAAATCATGAAACTAAGAAGGAAACCACAGAAAGTAGGTTGTGCTTGAAACTAATTTTTTCATACACATTATCTGACAAACATTTTCAGACTCATAGCGGGGTTGAGATGGTAAGGGACCTCTGGAGATGATGTTGTCCAGCTTCCCTGTTTAAAACAGAAAAGGATAAAGAAGGTTGCTCAAAAGTGGGCCTACTTGGGTTTTGCATTACTGAAAGAACATGTGGAGATGACACAACCTCTCTGGGCTATCTGTTCCAGCATTTGACCACTCTCACAATAAGAAGTATTTGCTTGTGTCTGCAGGCCATCACACAAAGAAACATCTTAAGTTTCCTTTGTCATCTCCTGTAGCTTCATTTGATAAAATCTAGTGGTCATATGGGAAAAGAAAGTGAGCAGTCATTTCCTGTCGGGATCAGGGAAACCTACCGGCATTGGAGGTTTGGTAGGACTGAAAACCAACGAAGGAACGAGCAGACCACTGCAGTATGAAGAAGAAGCGTGCATCGATGATTGAAGAAGTTCACGTGGTTTAATAATTTATATTTAGATGGCTGTTCGTTGCATTAGAATAGTACTATAATAAAAATTATTCCGAATGTTCTGATTGGTTAATTGTACTCCAGTTCTCCCCAGATACCCATGTTGATTGGTTGTTATCTTCCCGGGCTTGGGTGAAGCTCCCATTGGTCAGCCATTGCCCCTAACAACAGCACGTCTCCCACTCCCTTATATGGCTGGCCACTCCCTTGCACCTCCCTGTCTTTCCCTTATATGTGAAAGCCCTACCTCCTTTCACCCTTAATGGTGTAGATCTGCCCTGTCATTCCCTGAACTCCTCCCTGTTTCTGGAACCTTCCCTGCTTTACCTTATAAAAGCTGGTGCCTTCCTTGAATAAACAGCCATTTTGTTTCACCCTTCATACGGAGTGGTCCGTCCTGTTATTCCCACAAATCTGCGTCAATTTCCTACAGTCCTCTCATGATACTCATCTTTTAGAAACTCCCCCCCCCATATTCTCCCAAGTCACCTCCTTTCCAGGATGATTTTTCTCTCTGTCCATATATAAGAACAAAATGCACAGTAAAGAATAATTCCTCAGTAAGTTTTTGTAGTTTTCTTAGTCAATATAGTACTTGCAAAATGTTCTCTGCTGACTGAAGAATGTGTTTATTCATGAAACAGTTAAAACCCATAACCCCTTGTCTTGTCACAGTGTTTCTACTGCTAAGGGAGAGGCAAACCCCCACAGATCTCAAATTTAGTGTTCATCTTTATACATGACTATGGGTCAGCTGAGAAACCTATTTCATATCTTCTTACTCTCTGATCTTCGATCTTTTTCTCTGTAAAGTGTGATGCAAATGATTAAGATCTAAGAGAAAAAGCAGCAATTAGGTAGAAACTGAATGTCATTCAAAATGAAGAGGGAATACATTCTATATTTTTCAGCTAAGGAAAACAGCCTTGATACATCACAGAGCTGTAGCATTATGTTTCTGGAACTCTCTTCTTAAAGCAAGCCTGCCTGAGGTGCTTAGTTAATTATTCTGCTGGTTCAGAAAGCCTGAGGAGAGCATGAGTACTTGTGTACTCATTCATCACTAATTATTAGATTCAGAGCTGGATGCTAACTAATTCTACTTGTGTACAAATTCCTCCAAACAGTTTTGAGCCCTAGCACTAAGTAAAAAACCCACAAGGAACATGTAAATAAACTGTCAACCATATGCAAATCAGCAGCCCAGGGGAGTAGGAAGACCAAAACTGGCAACACCACAACATGAAGAATAAGCTTTAACTGAGCAGCCAGATTGGAATTCTTCAACTAAATTGATGGATGCCCTAAGAAAGTCAGAAAGCAGCAAAGCAAGCTGCAGTGGATTGCATAATGCCACACATACCCTTAAACTTTGAGAGCTAGTTGCTAAAGCTCCATTCAACAACAAAATAAAAAGAACTTGGCACAAAGGGAATGCTTTGCTGTGGGGAGATGCTCTGTGCATCAATAGAGCATTTTTACCAATCACCATTGTAAGTAAAGCAGCAGGGCTGTCTTGTCATTAGAGATGAAGATGGATCTATGAAGTTTCATATATGCATATGTAACCGCTACTAGCTTGTCAGTCACATCCCTTCTTCAAGAGACTAAATACTTGGAAAAAAAACAAAACAAAAAAGAACAAACAAACAAAAAAATAAACATAGGTACTTGTTCATTCTTCCTTGTATTTTGAAACATAAATGTTATTCAACCTATTAGATAGCCATTAACACATATTCCTCTTAAGGCTCAGACAAAAGGATGAGTTATTGAAATCATCAGTTCAGTCCATCTAGGATGTGGGTTACCCTCCAGAGAGGCTTTTTACTTGGAACTTGTTAGAGTTTCAAGACCTAAGGGGGAATTCCTTCCAAAAAGCTTGGAGCCAACGCCTTGCTGTGGTGGGAATGGTTAACAGAGGATACAAAGGATGCACATACCTTGATGTTATCTGCCTTAAGCACAGCTTTTTGTTCTGATCTCCCCCCAGTCTGGGAGGGGAAAGATTGACTGCAGTTGGGGGAAAGGACTGGTTTTTCTGGGCAAGGAGCTCAGCTCAGTGCAGAGGAGGGAGGACGGGACACACCAGTTCCGACATCGCTGCAGGACCAGAATTGTGTCTTTTTGCTCTCTCTGGCTTCGCCGATCACCCTAAAATACCACGGAGACTACTGTGAAGAAGAGAAAACACGCATGTTTTCTACACTGCAGATCGCTGGGTTTTTGCTGCTCTTATCATCGACCCTGCAGGAATTGACTCAGCAATGGTACTGCCACCATTCCCCTGCGAGAGAGGCCAGCTGGTGGGGCACGACATCGCCACCTGCTGTCAGTAAATATAACTGCAACCCCTGGGAGAGAGCGAGCGGCCAGCGGCGGAGGTGCCACAGCGCCACCTGCTGTCTGTAGATGTAATTGCATTTCCCCTTTTTGGGAGTAGCCAAAAAGACCTTTTTTGACAGTTTTGCCTTGTCATTTGGGGGTGGAGGGGTTTATTACACACTGTTGTTGTTTGGTTCTTTTTCTGGATATATATATATATATATATATATATAGTGGTTAAAACTGTTATCTTCTTCTTTATATCTATTTTTCCTAATTAAAGTTCTGTTTTCTAAAATTTAAAGGAGAGGGATTATTTCTTGGCCAACATAGATATCTTAGTTCTCCCTCGAACTAAGACAGAATTGTAGAAGATACTAGCATGGTTTGTTTGCCTCAATGCTTAAAATAAATAGAGCTGCATCCAACATGTAGGCTACAATTTCAAGACAACATCTTGACTCATTTCCTTCTTCAGAGCAAACTGACATTTCTTTATTTTCTCACTGAGAAGATTATTGACACTATTAAGGGTGGTTTTTTTTAGAAAGATACTCAGGCACTATACCTAAATCCATCAGCAAAAGGAACAGGTTTTAAGAATGAGGCACAACACCAACACTACTACTTAATGTGAATTGTAATTGTAGAATTAAGTAGATAACAGCAGCATATGTGAACAACATGAGATTTATTTCTGTTTTATTACAGAACTAAAGAATTCCATCTGATAAAGTACAAATAGTTGGCAATTTTGGTCTTAAAATCTTCAGTAAAATTGAGCAAGCACTGCCTCCCAGCTTATAAGTCTTTATAAAATTTAATCCAATCCACAGGAACCATGTATCAACTCAGTCTTTGGTTTTTGGGTTTTTTTCCTGTATTTGAAAAACAGAATTCAAGCCAATTTCCCTCTATAGCTCGAATGTCAGACTGCCAAATTCTAATCAAATGCACATTTTAATCCACAATTGCTATAGGAACTGATTGAATCCTGTCCTGAAATTTGTGTGGCAATATACATCTTACAGGGGAAAAAATATAACAATAATAATAATATAAAAGGCAAATAAAAGTAAAAAAAAAAGGAAGAAAAAACCAAACATTTCCAGGTTCAAATTTTCTTCTGAAAAGTGAAGTCAAACACTCTACACCAATGGGGCCAAAGGTCTGCAGCCATGGCATCAACATTTATGTATCTGTTAGTACTTGCTGAACTACAGAGAAACAGATAAGTATAACTGGAGAAATAAGCAATATAACCATGCACTTTTCCCTCTTCATGAATACGCAGGGGTGATTTCACTTGAAATATTTTGAGTAGCAGTTGAATATAATTGTCACCATAAAGCTTTCAAAATGTAAAGATGTCAGTTTACACTAAATGGAAATAAATAACTAGTTTTATATATAAATATGTATGTATGCATACAGAAATTTATGAGGGGAAAGATATTTTCTAACAGCTCTGTTTTGGATAACTTTATGGATAGTTGTTGTATATTGGTAGTGTTATGCTGATTTACATCTGATAAGAACCTGTTGTCCTGTTCTGTTCTATTCTAACACATACATGGAAAATGTGTACAAATCAACATTTGCCATCTTCAGAAATATCTTATTCTGTCACAGGAAAAAAGCTATCACCTGTCAAGATCAGATTTCTTATCACAGATTTTCATAGTATGAAAATAACTATATAACTTAATGTATTTTTTTCACTGTATCAGAAGCCAGAAAACAGTTTTATCATCTATCTGTGTGAAGAAAATCTCTTTTTCCCTGGACCATGACCTCAGCCCAGGCACCATTGCAGAGTGCCCTTTGATGGGTGAGACTCCAAATGAGAAGTGCTGGAGGCTGTGTTGATGAGGATTGCACTCTGTAACTTATTTATGAGACTTTTTGTATGCAGTAAAGGGCAAAGAAGAATGAAACATAATGTTGTGTTTCATTCATTTATATACTTTTTCATAGACTCTGAAAGAACTTTCAGGCAAAGGCTAAGCCTTACATCTGGAGAATGGGGCACTGAAAACAGTCAAAGCTGCAAACTAGAAACAACTTTTAACAGCACTGTTGTAAAGTGAAAAAAAAGAAAAAGGACATTATTTTCTCTCTCAGTCTTTAACCCTGTCACACTAAAACATCAGAAGCGTAATGAAAGCTGCAGGTGAACACAAGGAATATGAAGAACACTCCTGTCTGTTTCTCCTGCAAGCCCAGTGGCCAATTTCAAACAAGTCACATCTTCTCCCCGTGTCTCTTTTCCATAATTTTAATTTCGAGAACAGTGACACTGACTCCATTTTCAAGGTACTGTGAGGTCTTTTAATGAGAACTGGATCAGCAGAGCTACATATTGCTATTGTATAATGTCTTTCTAGTATTTCGGGTTTTCCATCACCCAGGGTATGAGAGACCAGGGTTTTTTTACTTTAACTCCACTTCTCATCATCATTTGACACTGTTCAGACTCTTCTGGTAACAAAAGACTTGGTTGGGTAAAGATATTTTTAGCACAAAAGCTGAGCAAAGAAATGAGGGAAAAATTCTATTTTGCTATATATGTGTATTTATACATAAGGAAACACGTATGCAAATAAACATATTCTACACATATTTGAAGATTAATTGCACTGTTCACAGAAAATTAAAAATCTATTTATAAACATGGAATATTATCTGTTAAATTTCTATTTGTTTGATAGATCATAGTGTATAAAAACCCAATAACAATATAACAAATTAAAATGAAAACTTCATCTGGGTTACATGGAAATATTGTAAAAAAAGGCTCCACTACTTAACTTTTTTTCTTCAAATGACTACATAGAGTAATTGTTAAAAAATTTGAAGGGTTCGATACCTTCATAGTTCCAACAAATTTTTTCTTAAGTGTTGATCTATTTTCTAAAAATGCCAAATCACTCTCTTTTTTTGTTAAACTTGCCCTCTGACTTCATCTTCAATATGAATTAAGGATGTAAATGTGAAATAGAAACAGAGAAGAAAAAAGCTTTACATTGCAAATCCAAGTGTAGACAACAGTAATAGGAGAGAAAATATCAGGTGTTATACCTAATGTCAGAGTACTCATAATCACCTGAAATAAACCTGAAGCTTCAAGCCTTTCAGCTCAGTGTCTCAGTAAGGTCCAGGATGAAGTTACCAATAAGCTGCATCTATAGTCTGTGCCCTGGGATCATCAGGTAAACCTGGGCAGATTGTTGCCTAAGAGGTTTGTATGAGGTTCAGGACATGTGGAGATGTTCATTGTTAAAGCAGCACAATTAGGGGCTGCATTGGCTTTTGTTTTTCATGGTATTCCTGTGAGAGACTGAAATGTTAAGGGTTAATGACTCAATCAATCAGCCACTTGCAAAAGACGCAGATGTATTGCTGAGGCCAGGTTTGCACCCCAAAACTGAACGGGGGGAGGAGAGCTTTTGGGTGTGTGATGATGAAACCTTTCATCTGCATAAGAACAGCCCAAGGCCAGAGGGTGTGAACCCCCCTCCCCACTGTAGGATTACCATGACAAACCAAACTTTATATAGCAGCAAGCTGGTTTTTGATCCAGGTAAGGGAGAAGGCCAATAGAAAGTAGAACCTATGAGGTGGGATAATGCTTTTTATCATGCCAATGTCCTCCCTTGCACAACTGGCTCAGGTGTAAAAGTCCCCTCCCTGCCCAGGGAAAGTACTGGAACATTCACAGTTGGCCTGAAGGTGTTCACTCCTTCTGATGGGGCATATATGGCTCAACTACACTGACGTGAGAGGTATCTGTCAGGTCTTAGAAGGTGTCATAAGACATCAGAGACCCTCAAAATGCTTCCAGACTCATTTATGAGGCCTTCCAACAAAGGACTTCACATGATCCACAGTGTTACATCAGACAGTCCAGAACTTCCCCCGCTCCAAGGGAGGTGCCTGGACATTCGCATTCAACCTCAAATGTTTATTAACCCATTGAACATTTTGTTTCAGGGTCTTCCTCCACCCCCAAGGGATCAAAACTGTGACCATCCCTTTGACCAATAGACATCAAAACTTCAGCAACAGTCTTGTCACTGGATCCATGGGTGGTGATATCTTTCCCCTCCACTATCTACTCTTATCTTTTCTTTCTCGTTCATTCTTTTCCTTATCTATTTTCTTAAGTGATATCTTTTTACTTTTATAGTGCTATATTACTATGGATAATAAAAACAGCTACATGCATCCTTTTAATTGTAATCAATTTTTTTTAAAATGAACTCTACATATATATGTATATACACACATATAAAAGCACCAGTAATTCACTGTTGTTTCACTCTAATGTGCCCCAAGAGATCTATTAACAAGAACCTCAGTTACCGTCCCTCACCTTCAGGGGCAGGTAATAACTACTCTCCAGGATGTGACATCCTAATGAACCCAACTCTGACCACCTGCATTTCAATGCAGAATTTACACTTTTGAAAATGCTGCCTCTTAAAACTTTACAGGGTTTGCATTCAGGGTTGTGAAATTGTTGTAGATCAAATATAACAGAAATAGGGCAAAATCTGCAATATTGCTGCTCTGTCTCTCAGACACAATGACTGCAAATGAGCAAAGAGCTCAAAGAGCAAATTAATGCTCTTGCTCTCATTTTAATAACAGAATATTCTCTGCAGGAGGACCATATCTTTTCTAGTGGACTTAATATCACACGTACATTGATCCCTATATTTTTTTAACAATAGTGTCAGCTCAAATGTTATTTTTTGTTTTCATTTCAGAAATAAAATGACTATAACGTACTACCTTAGGGATAGCTATGAGAATTTATTTGGTAGGGAAAACACTTGTGTTTCCATGTGTATATATGTGACATAGACTTACTGAGAGCAGCTCTACAATTCATATTGTTCTTTGTTTCCAGTCAGCAAAATCAGATCCAATGTAGTATTTCAGTATTATCTAGTATGTGACTAATATAGTGATATGTTGTTTATTTTACAACATCCATGTGCATGTAAAAGTGTGAAAATTATTTAAGAAATCAGGATTTAATCATAATACTGGAAAAGTCAGGGATGGATGAAAGGGAAATATGTAGGACATACACAGATTTCAATAAGCAGGTAAATCAATTACTCAACAGAAACATTTGAGTTGTTGGTAGCTCTTATGGAATACACCATTTACACTACACTCAAAAAAAGAATAAAAGGAACCTAGGCATTGAACTAATAGAAACTTTTGAACTACTCATTGTTCTTGCTACTGTAATTGAAGTTTGCTTCTCCTTCTTTCTTCTGTTCCTTTTCTTATTTGTCTCTCTTGATTTCCACCCACTTACCAAGGTCATGACATTTGGCTTACTGCAGGACTGGAAATTAGACTCACACTTTGAAGAATCAGACTGAATAAGATACTCAGACAGGCTAAAAGACCTTTTTATCCCACTGTTTCCTTAAAGGGTATTCTTTAAACTTGTTCTCAGTAGCTTTTCACAGGATGCAGATAAAGTTAGCTGCTTTCCAAGATTGCCCATAAAAGGAAATACTAAGAAAAATGCCTAATCTTGTGTGAGAAAACAGAAAACTTCTGCAGAAGGTTACATGGGGCTTTTTAGGGGAAAAATTGCATTAAACCATTCAAGAAGTAAAAGCCAAGCAAGGGTACAGCATGAAGTTTTTTGAAATGAAAGAGTAGCCTTATCTAATGTGATGAAAATTGTCTTTCAGTTTCAGAGCCGTTCAGCAGTTCACAGGCAAAGAGAATTTCATTTGAGGACAACACTACCATTCAGGAATATGGGCTCCAACCACTGGTCTACACTCTCCAATCTACAAACTCCATTATCTCAGGTCTCTTGATATTTTCATCAATCTTATCCTATGTCTGAATAAAAAACTGAGCAACAACACTATCAGAAGGTAAGAGGAACAAGATATATTCTAAAAAGAGAACTGGGGAAGGAAAAGACAAAAAGTGATATGTAGAGCAAATATAGCAGGCAGGCAGAAGAATTTCCCATGAATGTTTTTGATCCCTTTGAGTCAATCTTGCCTTTTAAAATTTTTTTACTTTCCTGGACAGTCAAAGAAGAAAAATAAGTACTTGTCTCTTCCTAAGGTAAAGTTTGTCATATTTAAGGTCTTTATAAAGCAACTGAATAACAATGATTAGAAAAGAGAACAGTTTGGTATCCTGCAATGAGAAAGCTTTGCAAAGCAATAGGAAGGAAAATTCTGCATTTCAAGCATTGCTCTAGAGTTCAGTTAAAGGGCTTCTGCAGTCCCTTACATTAGATGGTTAACTTATCTGGCTTAGAACACTTATAAATTTCTTATCGTTATTCTCTTCATAATTTTTTCTTGTTTTTTAGATAACCTTTGATTCAAGAGTTCTTTAGATAGTTAACTTTCTGTATGGCAAATCAGCACAAGTTGCTTATCACCTTAATACAAGAGACCTCACAGGTGAAAATTAATTTGAAGCAGATTGCCAGCCTCTTTTTCCCTGTTCACCTGTTTGTAAATGATAAAGCAAATAAACAGCTCTTGAAATACCTGTGTCTAGCACTTCGTTCTCTTGAAACGTTTTATGCACCTAAGCACAGTATCATACATCTATGATTACGCATCATTTTAATCTAAGGCATTCTTCCCACTGTGAAATTCAGTTGTTCTTCCCAATTTAATGCACAGTTTGTTTTGCATGTAGAAGAGAAAATACACTGAGCTGCATACTGTCTGACTCACAGTTATAAAATACCATTGTCTGTCTCCTGTTTCAAATGATTAAAAAATAATCTACTTTAGCACAGATTCTGGCATATTGACTGACTAGGAAGGACTGAGTCCATACACACTTGCCCATGTGGGAAAACTGGAGTATCCCTGATCTCTCATATCAGCCACCATAAACAAAGGTAGCTTTTGGCAATGAAAAATCAAATATATATATTAAGCATTCCTTTTTGGATCTGGAAGGCAGTAGAAAAAATTTGGCAGTGAATAATGTTGATTAGTTGTATTAAAAGATGTTTTAATAAAACTGCTTGACTAAACATATAGACTATTTTATTGTACATTACTGCTAAGCAAATTGGGAATCAATTAAAGTATAAAGAACATGTTAAAGAGCATCCTAAGGAGAGCTGTGAAGATGGTGAAGGGTCTTGAGAGGAAGCAATACAAGGAGCAGCTGGTCACTTTGTTTGTTCAGCCTGGAGGAGGGTGAGAGGAGATCTCATACCAATCTACATCTCCCTCATGAGGGGAAGTGGAGAAGCAAGTACCAATCTCTTTTCTCTGTTTCAGGGAAGGTATAGGTTGCGTATTAGAACAAGATTCTTCACCCAGAGGGTGGCTGGGCACTGGAACAGGCTACCTAGGGCAGTGGTCACAGCACCAAGCCTGACAGAGCTCGAGAAGCATTTAGACGACACTCTCAGGCACATGATGAGACTCTTGGGGCTGTCCTGTGCAGGGTCAGAAGTGGGACTCAGTGATCATTGTGGATCCCTTCCAACTCAGGATATTCTAGGATCCTTTGATATTTTTGATTTAAAGGACTGCCTGAAAATTTGTATAAGAAAATAAGTTATTTACTAACTCTTATTCCCATCCTATTTCAAAACAGTTTCACAGTGATTTAGGGTGGCTCAGAGGATGATTTTTTTGAGAAATCATGCATAGTATATGCTAACACTGTAGAAAAAAACCCCACAAACAAACAGAATTTCAAATATTTGAGCTAATTAAAAGAAGAATCCTTATATAAAAATGAAAGCAAAGAAAAAATTGTTATAACAATTTCTTGGCAATAGCAACTAAAATTTAAACTTTGTTTTAGTCTGCATGTAGATGAATAGGCTTGTCCTGAGGTTTAACAAAGTAAACAGAGTATAAGAAATTACTGAACTTGACATGAAAAATTGCTGGATGAGGCAGTTAGCAAATATTATAGATAGTGTCATGAAGGATGGATGAATTTCACAGATGGCTAAGGGGGAATTATATGGGTAATGACTGAACTTCACAAATAATTGAAAGGGAGCTTTGGGAAGCTTTTGGGGACTTTGCAAGGCCAAGAGGGACACCACAACCTGCTGCGTTCTGTGAGGATAAAAACGATGAGCCACTCCTGGTGAGGGTGAAGCAGGAATGACCAGTTTATTGAGGGAGCACGAGACTTAATAGGGTTCTGGAACTAGGGAGGAGTTCGGGGCAGAGTTAGGGCGGAACGCAACAAGCAAGGAAAAAGGGGGTGGCAACCATGCCAAACAAGTGGTTTAGCAGGCGGGGTGAACCTTATAGGGGAGTGGTGCAGTGCACCAAACCTCAACCAATAAGAACAATTGAACAGTAGAAATGTAATTATGACTATTCTAATACAACAAGTGTCTATCTACTCTATTAGAACAGGAAAAAACTTTTTGAAAGCATCAGGCTATGGTCCATTCAGTTTGGTCTCTTTCTCCTTCCAAGAGCAGGTAATCTGCCGGTGGTTTCCCCACAACAGCCAACCACTAGTACCATATAAGACCAAGGTGACCTAAGTAATAATGTTAGAAATATCAAATTTGGGGATAGATGTAGCTAGAATGAGCCCTTTGGAAAAAAGTAATTAGCAACAGGTTGTTTATCTAGGCAGGGACAAGGGTGAAGAAGAGAAGGATCAAGATGTATCAGGGAAAAAACATGGCTAAATGGAGAGGAAGGGAGAGTGAGGGGACATAGAAGCAAATGGTTGCCTCCTAAAGCCCGCACCTGGTCACTGCACTCTGATCTGTCTTCCTGATAAACTCTATTGTTAGCTATTTGTTGTACACATGCGGTCTCCTGTTTGTGGGTCTATATACACACATGTGCATATATATATATATATATGTATATATATATATATATATATACTTTTGCTGGCAAACTTTGGGCTGTGCTAGCCGGCCAGTAGAGAAAAACAGATTGTGGTGAGAGCCAAGAGGAGAGCTGAAAATGGATGAATTGGCCCAGGATCTGGGAATGGTGCCTGGATAGAGTTCCATGGAATCCTCAAATGAGTATGATATGCCCTAAGTTAAGGAAATACAGGACCTGTGTGTCTTCCACCAGTGAATTGTAAGTCTAGTTAGCCAGAAAGGAGAAATAGTATTAAACTGTTCATGTTGTTCATGGTTTATAGAGGTGTCTCTTAAGTGTTTTTTTCCTTTGCATACATGTGTATTTAGAACTCTGTAACACAGGCATGTCTCCACATTTCCCTGCGCAGAAGAGTGGAGACAGCCAACAGATTCACACCTATCAAATGGAGATCGGATTAACTGCCTAGACCCTAAAGTGCAGTGGAACTGCCATTCCTTAACAAAATTTCAATAATGAAAAATTTACTTTATCCTCCAGATAATAATTTACCCGTGTATGATAATGGATAAACTGTATAAAATTAATAAACTGTGTTATGCTCTTCAGAGGAAAAGGAAAAGATGAGAAGTTGCTTGTAAATAGAGGTTAATACATTCATCTGTATTACTGAAAAGAAATATATCTGAAATAACCCCACCAACTTGCAGAAGTCTGCAAAATTCTTTCCAAACTTTGTGTACAAGAAAAAGATTGAGGCACCTGAATGTGATGTTCATGAATATGACAATAAATATGTTAATGTTTGACCATATGAACCAAGACTATAAGTTATGAAAGTAAACAATGTTTTTGGCGTTATGTTTTAATTAACTCAAAATGCCTTTGTCATAAAATCAGCCTGAGGGTTTTAGTTATGTTTACCTGCGCTTTGAAACAAACACTTTTACAAGACTTTGAAGTCTGAATTTTTTTCATAACTTAAATTAATTTTAAATTAAAAATACTTTTGAAAAAAAAACCCGAACCAACAAACAAAAATCCCACAAAACCAAACCAAACCAGACAAACAAAACCAAAAGAAAACCCCCACCACCACTTAATTGAGACCACCCCGTCCAGATTTGTCCATACGGGAAGTCCTTACTGATTACAGGGAATGATGTTAAAATCTAACTTGTTGGATTTTCTTAGACTTCTGCAAAAACTAACTTGGTCAGTTCAAAGACCACAGACATGTATGGATTTTATTGTAACTGTGCAGGTTTTTCTGCTTTTGAGGTTTACTATGGATGCTGGAGTTTGGCTGACACAGGCACGTATCCTTATAAATTTAAAATAATGGAGTTATGTTCTCAGGGATATCAGCTGACCAAACTCTGCAAATATTTTCTTATTCATGAAGGGAGTTTTGGGAGTTATGGTCTGGTTTTCTAACAACAATAAAGTTTGATAAGTTTTACATTTTTAATAAAATGTTGAGAAAGCTTTATACAATTGGCCTTCCCCTAGCTCAAGGCTTTTTGAACTTTTATATGTATTAAAAATACTTTCTTCTCTAATATTTAAGATATATTATGCTTGTGCTATTATTTATGAAATGCTTTCCCCTTTTCCTTTATTAATGCATTGTATTCTTCCTAAGATATTTTTAAGAAGGTCTTCAGGGTAAATCTCTCTCCCTATATATAAAGACACATAGGCACAGAATTTCCAATGAGAACTAAAGGGATTTCTTCCCTTCTACATTAGCATCATTCCCATGATAGCTGCTGTAATTTAATTTTTCAGCCCTTTCTTATTTGGAACAGGACTAAAGCATTTCTAGATTGGACTCACATCTTTCTCTCTATAAATACATATATACAGATATATATTTTTTTTTCAGTAACTGTATAAAATGCTGAGGGTGGTGAAGCACTGAAACATCACCCAGAGAAGTTGTGGATGCCCCATCCATGGAAGTGTTCAAAGCCAGGTTGGATGGAACTTTGAGTTGCCTGGTGTAGTGGAAGGTGTCCCTGCCCATAGCAGGGTGCTTGGAACTGGATGATGTTTTAAGGTCTCTTCCAATCCAAACCATTCCATGATTCTATGAACGCTTCACATGTATCACCATGCTAGCTAGTGACTGATACATCTGTAAGATAAGATCCTCTATCTATAACCTCTAACAAAAATATCATTCCAAAGGACTGTGCTTTGAAGTGAATTATCTAAGACCACCTTCTTACTGCCATCCCCATAAACAAATATTCCCTACATTATTAACATGTAACTTTAAAAAAAAATCAAAAAGCCAGTGTAATTGAAATAATGAATGCTTCCTCTTTCCAACAATATTGGATTACCACTTATAAAACATCTGACATATTACAGAAAATAAAACACAATGCACAGGTATTTAACACATTTAGCACAAAGATTGAATACAAGTGTGTTGCCTGCTTTTGGATTCACCAGTGAATTATCACTTTCCTATGCCAAGTACAGCTGAGTAATTGATCAATGAATGCTACTGAGTGAATAAACAGAAAATGCTGTGTGAGCTGATGGGAAAGAAAATGCCTAAGGAAAAGTCCATTCTTTTGTATCAAAACCTACTAGGAACTGCTGTTTTACTGATTTATGCTTGTGCATCTCTGCAATTCTAGCTGGGTAAAGCAATTTTGATGTCTGTATTGCCATAAATAAAGATTTCTTTTTTCCCACAGCTATTTGTTTCCCTACCCCAACCCTTTTGAAATAGTTAAAGGCTATAACTGGGGAGGGATTATGATCTAATGTTTAGTTGACCAGAAGATAAGGTGTATCATGTTTCCCTGTGCAACATAACAGTATTAAAAAAAATACAAAGCCATAAATCAGCTTTCTATATCATTCCCTCCCACAACTGTATATAAAATTCAATAAGATTTAGGTTTTAAGGGCTGGACTACAATAAGGAATTAGGTGGGTAATTGTCTCTCTGTGGGTATGTACAACTTCCTGACATCATAGCTGTCTCACAGCTCAGCCCATGAGGGATTTGTGGGAAGGATAGGTGTTATTCTCTTGTCATTCACAGCAGCAAATGTCCTTGTCACACTAAGACTGCAACTAACTTTTTGCAGAGAGATGTTAGAGAAACTTACAGGAAATAGGTCAGAAGATTACCTATTAATTTTATAATCAAAACATTGAAGTATTGGCATACAAGGTTTAGGTCTTAAATGAACACGTGATCAGTGTGTCATAACTATTGCTGAATCACAACAAAGGTAAAATGAGAACAAGCCAACTATGCAGACTGGTTTTAAAATGAGAGGAAGCCTTCACTAGCTGAGTAAAAAAGTGCCTTTTTGTTTTCTGATGCATACATCAGATGCAAGTGTGGAGTGGAGCACGGTTCTCTATGAACACTAAATCAGACTGTAAACAGAGGTCAAGTTGAGAGATAATGCATGAATTCAAGATATATTTCTCCATGTGTCATATTCAAGGACCAATTTCTTGTCATGGGATGCCAGGAGCTATCGTGCATTTACTGATTTGTTCTGTGCATTTCTGCAATTGGAGCTTTTTGATTAGCTGTAATATAGCTGTAGGTAATAGTTCAGGGAAGTAAAAAATGTTATAAGCCTAATTTTAAAGTCCTAGCTGTAGAGGCTGAAAGATATAGACAGGAAAAGATAATTTCCCTATGATATTCAAATTGCTGCAAACATCCATATTTAATTTGCAACCACTATACTACAAGGTGCTAATCATCTTTCCCCTGTAATATAGAAGCAAATTCATGGAGAGTTTTTGCCTCAAAGATTGGTAGAATTCTATTAATTTTCAAGGATATATTCAATTAAAAGAAAGTATTAATTTCTGGAATTTAATTTATTTATACTACCTTACCTGTTCCATGGGCAGATAACTCTGTAAGTTTATAAATATTTCACTTGTTAGAATACAAGTCTAGCTTCATTTGCAACTCTTTTTGTGTCACTGTCCTACTTTTTGCATAGTCTGCTTGACAAAAAAGTTTTTGTGCCTTACCTACCTGAATTTTATAACGAAAACCTTTGGGACTAATTAAGATTTTTTATAGTAAAATAATGAGAGAGCTTTTCTGTCTCTACATTTTTTTTCCCTAGTTTTGTGCCTTAGGTTATTCTTGGGGCCGCCATAGTCAGATTCAATTTATGGAAGCATATTTGTTGCTCATCTGCATTAATAGAGCATAGTACAACAACAACAACAACAGTAAAGATCTTGACAAGTTCTAATATTTTCTCTTAAGCTAAATAATTCCCCAGCTTCTTTCTATGTAAGACTCATAAAACAAAACATGTACTAATTAATGTAGGAAAAATCCGATAGTTCTGAAAAAATAAATAAAAGAACTGGAGGATGTTTTTTTTAGTAGGCAAATTTAATCTGGCAAGGAGACATTGGTAGAACAGACTAGACCAACGTGCAGAGCTCTGCTGTATCTGTCATAATTATTCATGAAGCCTTCAGCCAGACAGGCTATATCCGGTTATCATTCTTGCACATGTCAGTGATAGGGAACATCCAGCTTTTATCCTTCAGTATGCTGACAAGGGCAGGAGAAGGTATGGTCCCAGTGCTAGCAGAAAGCTTTCAGGCTCTTCATTACGCAAGGAAATTCCTGAGTTAGCCCCTCACTCCCTAAAACAAAGACCAGCATAGTTCAGGACTGAAGGGTTAAAGTCACTGCAGACATCATTCAGAAAGGTATCTCACAGAGCCAGGAGAAAAAGCCAGTGACTTCAAGTCACATTTCTGGGAACAGTCTTAACTAAGAGGTATTAGCTGTCACATCCATTTGGGAAATGTCAGGCCCAAATTCAGGTTCCTCTTTTGTGTTCTTGTACTTAAACTGATGTTTTACAGTTTGAATGGAGGATGTTCTGGCTTTAACAGTGAATAAAATGACCCAAGACTCAGTCTTTGGCTCTGCAGGCAAGAGTCTCATGTCCATGCAACCTCGTGTTTGCAGTCTCTCAGTTGCCACTGCCATGTAAGGACCATGCTTGTTTGGTTTGTGTGTAGCGCATTTGTTATCAGCTGGGCTCACCTTCTTGTCAGTAAACTCACTATCCCAACAAGTTATCACTAAGCCGAGAGTCACTCTTAGTCTTCCCTTGAATTTGAATGAATCAATGAATACACATCAAGGCAATAAACAGACAAAAAGAAAAATTGAGAAATGATATCTAAACCTTAGTGGCTAACAAAAGTTCATGTGGGGTGCAGGAAATTTAAGAATAACCTTCTCAACAAGGGAAGAAGTTCACTGTAGGTTGCTAAGAAATATCTAGAATACACAGACAGCCGGATGGTAGGAAGGTCTCTTCAGAGGACTTCCAAGGACTTAGGTTTCAAATTAGATAGATGGTGGATGGATGTAACTAATGACATTTGACTTCCCACCTGGAGGTGGGATGCATAGCTATAAACATCAAGGAACTGAGCTCTGTCCTTATGCAGCTCCTAATTTCCAGCAGCTTCTATGAGAGATCAGGGCTTCAAGTTCTTCAGTACATGCTCAGGTATACATAAAACACTTTGCCACTGAGTAGTTAAGCATCTGGAGAATTTAGCCTGTTTCTGAGTCATCAGTGCTCTTTGGGATCTAAAATCAGAAGTGGCAACTGGGCATGTGTGTCTACCAGTGAATTAAAAGGATTCATCTGATCCATAACAGTTTAATGCTATTAGATCTTTTCAAATGTGAGATAAAAAGAGTCCCAAGACATTTTCGCTACAGACTAGTTTAAGGTGCATGATTTCCTGATTGCAGGAGACCAAGAAAATGAATACAGGAATTCACAGCGGCTAACTTGATGCTTAGTAATTTGATAAAACACAAGACTTGCTAGACTTAATCCTTAAAGTCCTCCTTTAAGTCAACACTCTCCAGCACCGCTGACTACAGTTGTGCAATCCTTTTTAGAAATGTGGGTGCTGGCACTTTCCAAGGGCATCAGAAACTCCTAGGATTACTACACTTGGCACAGGATGGTGCAAATCCCACTTCATTGTTCTCCAAATTTATGGTAACTCTTTTGTCTGTTCACTAATCTCCAGCCAGATATCTGTCTATCTGTTTGTCATTTATTCGTTTCTTTTACAGGGCATTAGTCTGTGTATAATGATGTAATTTTCTTTGTTGTCTAAGGATTGATCTGGGCTGTTTCCCTTTCTTTTCCTAATGCTTCCTCCCTTAGGAACTGCTGTGTTCATCACACTGAATTTTGTGATGATGTTGTGGTATGAACATGTACTCAGTGGGGAATAAACTGAAACCAACAGAGACATTTTCACTTAGAGTCAAACTTTCAGAGGTGTAAAGTTAGTTCCTTACTGTCTAATCAAACCCTCAGCAGGAGTCTGCTGCTAATTGTGACATTTTTCAGCAAGGTGCTTGAAGACAGGTCACTGGAAATGCATGTACTTCAGATCATTTTAATAGAAGTAATATAGTATGCACTGAAGGGCTTGCCTTCTTAGCCTTACAGAGTTTCAGCTGAAAAAGCCATTTAACATTTTATAGTAAAAACCTTTGTAAAGCACAAAATGTAAAACTTGGGCATATTCTCCAGTGGTTAATGTAATTTACAGTAATGGCAAAGCTTGGCTCTTAAATGCTCTCTCTAGTCCATTGAAGCATTTGTAGAAATAATCTCACTGACTTCAGAGTTACAGCACATGTGTTTGAAGTTTAGCACACCATCAAATGTTCTGCTCAATCAAGGCCCCTGAATATTTTAATTCATGAATATATTTACTTAGAAGAAATACACCTTTGTATAGATATGCCATAGAATATAGATAGAAAATAAGAGACACAGTAGGATCAAGTTCATCTCATTCATTTCATAGTCCAAGTCTCCTCGTTGGGGAATTAATCTAAAAGAGGTGTTTTATTTTCCACTCTATAAAGTCAGGTCAGTGCCTTTTGAAAGTTACCAGAAAGAGAAACGATTTGCTTAAGTAAGCTACATAATCTTGAACAGAGCTGGTCCTTCTAGGCTTTTGAAAGCTCTTTCTACTGATTAAAGAGAGTCAGGCTAAGGAAGCCATCATCTTCCTTATGGAGGTAAGAGTTATATGCCTAAATCAGAAAGACAGATGTAGGAGAAAACAGTTCTTGTTTTACATGAAACAAAAAAATGACAAAAGTAGGAATAAAACTTAGAGATAAGGAAGTTTGTGTTCCCTTCTCTTTTTTCACCCATTCATATAGGATTCATTTTTTTCCATAAATTCTGACCACTGAGATGAGCAAAATCTTGGATTCAAGCCTTGTTATGCCAAATAAATGCATAGGTGTTCTATGGTAGTTGTGTTTCCTCTTCTCTGGTATTCACGTTCCCTCTCTCTTTTGGAGACCTTTGTTGCTGCAACATTCTTGTGTATTCTCATGCCACCTTTGAAAGTAGAATAAAGAGTGCCCCAGCCTGTGAAACCAGATCCTGGATGAGCATTAGGATTCAAGGCAGAGAAGTAATTCAACTAATTTGAAATAAACCATTAGACAAAATAGCTCTGGGATTTAGGCATTTTTCCCTCAGTTAGTGTGTTTGGTTTTTTTATTAAAAAAAAAAAAAAAGGAATGGATGGAACGTTTACAATTGACAGATAAAAAGCCTATTTCTAAGAGATTCCAGGCCTGATCTGAATCAGAAAATGTAAGAAATACCTTGAGAAAGTCTTTCAAAATTTCTGGCCTGAGTTCATAAAGGGAGAGTTCCTGAGACTTCATTTCCCTTCTGTTGATGGCCAACTTCCCTGAAGACAATGATTAGGCAGTTACAGAATTTGGATCCTATCACACCTTCAGTCATGGTTCTGTGGCTTGGCAGACTGAGCTGGTGAAAGATCTGATAAATCCGCTGTTAATTTGTATCTTAATGGACTCTTTCATCTGACAATCAATTTTTTAAATTTATTTATTAATTAATTAGCAACAACATCTACAAAGGAGGTAGACTTGCTCAACTGGAATTTGGTTTTCTCTCTGGCCCAGTAGTAGTTGTATGTACTACTTTGAAAAATACTTAAGTGACTTAGGAATTTACATGTCATTTTTCAGGAGTGATGGACATTTGCAGCTGAGAGAAATGGTATACCTAACTTATTTCCAGTGCAGATAAATATATAACCTTGAAGGCATCTTTGAGACTTCCACAGTATATATAGAGACTGGATCATTTTAATTCATAGCTTCAAGGCAAATTTCAAGAAGGGGACATTCATGCAGAGTGATAGTTACTGAGGAAACTGTTTTTTCATAGGGCACACTCACAGATAAAAAAATAAAAACAGTGCATTGTTCATATTTCTTGCAACATTTTTCTAGTTTGTATGTGAATATCCTATACATAAGTGTCCTAGTTTAGCAGGAGGGGCCAATTATCACTGTGTGGGGGTGATCAAAGCTATGTATTCTACCCCCCTCTATTCATTTCCCAAGAACAATGGACCATTTGCAGCAGCTGCCCAGGAAGTCATTAGCACCTTCACACCCAACGTGAGGGGTTGTGGCTGCTAATGGGCCATCAACGGTTCAACAATACTCCATGACTCACAGAGTTAATCACCCATTGTGTGAGTCCCTGCCCTGGGGGAGGGACTGGGTGCTCCCTGAGGGTACATAAGCGGGGCTCAGAAGATCTTGAGTATGACTAGTCGGATCCAGAGGAGCAGCAGGACCTTGACAGGAGGAAACCACTACTCTCGACCAGACTGCGCCATTACTCCTGACCAGACCACAGCCATCATCTGCACCAACAGGTTCTTCCTTTCCTTTTGCTTTGGACTCGGGGAAACCACATAGGTCTCAGCACAAGGGCTAACAAACCCCTTCAGGCTTGTGCCCCGGGACACTGGGTTATACTGCTGGGTTTTGGTGAGTTGAAAGCAGTTTTCTCTTTGTGTCAGTGTATTTATTGTAATATCTTCCATTAAATTGTAACTCTGACTTATAATCTCTCTTGTGGTGGGTCCATTTCTCCCACTGGTTTACCTTTAAACCAGCACAATAAGAAAAAAGAAAATAACATGGCCCCATTGCTGCTGCTCTGATAGCCTGTCTTCCAAAGTGGGTAGTATATCTAAATAAATCTTTATGGTAATAATGATTAAAGACATGAAGGCAATTGGAAAATAGGGTAAAACTATAACAAAGGTTCATGAAGATAAATGATGTCATAGTAACTTGATATCTTTCTGTAGTAAGATAGTTGATTTTCTGGTTAAAGCACACACAGTAGATCTAAACTGTCTGGGTTTCAGTTAATCATGTGATATGGTGTCAGATATAATATTACTAGTTAAACTAGATAACATAGAGATTAGGAAAAAAGTGTAATATGAGAAATAGACTGGCCAAATGAAACAAAAATGTATATTATTAGACTAGGACAATTCAGAATGGGGAAAGGTTATTTTATTAGATTCTTCAACGACTGACCTTGGGATTAACAATTTTAAATAATTTAATTAAGAACTTTGTGCAAAATAAGTATGAACTAATTAAATTCATAGCTCAAATTATGTTGAGAGGCATCGTATGTATATTGTGGGGGGGTGAAAATACCATACAAGAGCAATTGAATAACCTTGAGGACTGAACTTACAGAAGAGAGGTAAACTTAATGTATCTGTGTGCATGGTTATGAACTTTTACATTAATAACAAGATTACTTGCTTTACTTGGAGACCAACATTTGAAAATAAGTGAGGAGGATAAATACCTTTGCTTGGTACTTGATCCCAAAATAACGTGCAGGTGGAAGCCTGTGACTCAAAATGTGTAAGGTATATCCAAAGGAATTAGGGAAATATTCTTTCTTTTATCTAGAATAAAAGACTAAAAGAATAATAAAGTGGAAGGAGGCTGTATTTTATGACTTAAAGCTGAAAGTGCTCAGTTCATTTACTCTGAAAGATGGAAGGTTGCTATTGTTATTTATAGATGACAAATCAGACTAAATTTGATACATATATGAGAGAAAATGGTCATAAATTTAAAATGAGCTCATCAGGACTGATAAACAGAAAGGTATTTTAAACCATAGATACACTGAGATTTTGCAACAACCTTTCAAAATGGCCAGTATGGGGAAAGTCTTCCTTTTAAACATCCCAGAAATATGTGATATAGTTATCAAGAAAAGTGAGGTTTGGGCTTGAAGACTCAGAAGGTGTCTTCCAATTCTGTCCTTCAGTATTCCTGTAAATTAATTTAATTCAGAAAACTCATTTTTTTTTACAAACAATATTCACACTTGTATTTCATACAAAGTTATATTTTCTATTAGATTTCCTGTATACAGTCATGGCAGGCAGGTAGAATAGGTCATCCTCAGGGCCATAATAATAGACTTAACTGAGCTAAAATGCAACCTAAAAGTCTGATTTCCCTCTCATCTATCCCAGTTTTTTATTAAGATGGTATAACAACTTTAATATTGCTGGATATTCACTGCAAGAAAAGAATCCAATTCCAGACTTTTTGACTCACATTTTTCTCCAACTACTATAGTCAAATGAGTCCCTAATATATAGATATATGTACATGTATATGCATCTCAGCCTTAGGCTCTCTCATATGAGGCTTCAATATACTGAAATGGATTTATCAGAGTATTTCCCCAGAGACTTACATTCCCTGAGTTTTGGGATTTTTGTTCTTTTTGTTTCTTCTGATAGTAGACTGTATAAGATTATCTAGATTGGAGGTGCAAATGCACCCCAGAGGGAAAGCCTTATTTATTTTTCATAGTATAATTGATTATTTTGAATAATGTATGTGATGGCTAGATAATGAGTGGAAAAACAATAACTAAACATGATTTGGTACCATTTCCTATAGTATGTGTGATTTAAGGTTGGCCTCCCAGAACAGTTGTATTATTTAATGTAAGAGAGAACTGTTACATTATTTTCTGTAGGTAAAAGTCATTCAGCACATTTACCCCTCTCAGGAAAAGAATATGAATACACTGAATTTCATCTGCATTGTTTTATTTGAGATACTAATATAAAAATTATGTACAAGGTTAAATTAATGCCGAAACTTTCTTTTTGAGACAGTTTATCACAAGGAGAAAAATAAATGTCTCTGTGTAAAAAAACAACATACCAAGAACTGAAAGAAATTGAAAAAACGAGAATCTTTAACACTTTTGACACAGTTTATCACAACATCCTTCTCCCTCAGTTGAAGAGATGGATTCAGTGGGTGAACTGTTAGATGGATAAGAAATGGGTCGGTCTATCATATCCAGAGGGTTGTGATCAGTGGCTCAGAGTCCCAATGGACATCACGGACAAGTGGAGGTCCCTCAGGGGTCTATATTGGTACCAGAGTTATTTAATGCTTTCATTAATGAGAGATCAAGGGATTGAGTGCACATTCAGCAAATATGCAGATGACACCAAGCTGAGTGGGACTGTTGCCACAGCAGAAGGACAGGATGCCATCCGAAGGGACCTGGACAATCTCTAGAAGAGGGCCCATGGGAATCTCATGATTTAAGAAGACCAAGTACTCGGTGCTGCACCTGTGACACTCAGTATCAGCACAGGCTGGAGGATGAACAGACTGAGAGCAGCCCTGTCGAGAAAGACTTGGGGGTGCTGGTGGATGAGACATGACACAGCAATGTGCACTCACAGCCCAGAAAGCCAATTGGGTCCTGGGCTGCATCAACAGAAGGTCTGGGAGGTGATTCTGCCCTGCTACTCTGCTCTGGTGAGACCCTACCTGGAGTGCTGTGGTTGTCTCTGGGGCCCCTGGCATGGGAAGGACATGGACCTGTTGGAGTGAGTCCAGAGCAGGGACATGAAGTTGGTGAGAGGCATGAAGCACCTCTCATATGAGGAAAGGCTGAGAGAAAGGGGAGTGCTCAGCCTGGAGAAGAGAAGGCTTCAGGGTGTCCTTATTGTGGCCTTCTAGTACCTGAAGGGAGCCTATGAGAAAGATGGAGAGGTATTATTGCAAGGACATGTAGTGACAGGACAAGGGAGAGTAACTTCAAACAGAGAGAGAGAGTAGATTTAGATTAGCTATTAGGAGGAAATTTTGGTTGGTGAACCACCAGAACAGGTTGCTCAGGGAAACTTTGGATGCCATGTCCCTGGAAGTGTTCAAGGACAGGTTGGATGGGGCTTTGAGCAACCTGGTCTAGTGGAAAGTGTCCCTGCCCCTGGGAAGGGGGTTGGAACTAGATAAGCTTTAAGGTGCCATCCCAACCAGGCCATTCTATGATTCTATGAAAGGCTCCCTGCTTGAATTTTATGGCATTACATGAGTTGTAGTGTGAGCTGCAATTAGAACAGGTTCATGTATCATCCTACACACAGTGTGGTGATGATGCATGGGATTTTCTTTGCTTTACACCAAATTGACTTTTAGAAGTGCGTTGACTTGGGGTTTGACCTTGGGCAGCAGTCAGATCACGCAGTGTCTAGCTCACTTCAGCAAGGCATTTACTCTAGGGGTCCTTCAGGCCTGTTAGAGCAGTCAGGATTTAAAACAAAAGAATTTTTACAAATGAAATCTATGAAATACAAAGTTAATTTCCCCTAGAACAGTAAGCTGTACCTGTAGAACAGGGACTGTATAAGAAGTACACAGTGAATATGTTTTTGTTACATTTTTTTGGTTACAGCTTGTAGGTCACTGAAGGGAAAAATGGACAAATCGATGGATTTGGTTATGTGTGAAATGGATAAGTAACAAGGAAACTAGAAAACCTTTAACATTTCCAGAGATCAGAACTTCCAACCTACCGTATAATACTCCATTCCGATTTCATTCAGCTGTGATGGAGGGAAAAATTCCATAACATTGGTGTGCACTTAATTGTCACAGGCAAATAAAATTACGAAGTTTAGTAATACCATAAAAATGTGTGGTGTTATGCAAGAACTTAAAATTACATGCTCCCTAAAGTGAAATTATTATACTACAGAGGCTCTCAAAAGCTTTCAAACTAAGCAGTATAATCTCACAGGTAAGAGCTTTAACTTCTGGTTGAGAAAGAATAGAAACATAAATGCCATTGCTGTCAGGACCAAACAGTACAACAGACTCAAGGTGAATTTTTATGTGTTTTTCAAGCACTTTTCTTATGCTAATGGTGTTGATAAAAACATAAGACATAATATTTGTATTTCCTGTGCACAGCTGAGATATGAATAGCAAAATCAGAACAAAGGAATGCCCATTAATATACAGATGCATGGAAACAGATATGCAGAAGCCACTGACACCTTCCAGTCAATGAAAGAAAAATAGGAAAAGACAGATGCTCATTGTCCTGAATCCATCAAGCTAAAACCATGCATCTCCCATCTTATCAAGAGTCTCACCAGGAAAAACTTATCGGTGAAAATATTTGAGTGCAGAAAAAGGCAGACTTCAAGCACCAAATAAAAGGTCAAAGTGCTAATGGGTGGATAGAAAGGCTTAATCATTCATACTTTATCCTACACTGAATGTTCTTGTCTTCCAGCATGATGGCTGGGACTTCTTGGCCAGCAGAACTCTTTTCACACAGAGAACCAGCCGATCAAAATGCATTGCATGAGCAGACACTGGACCGGAGCACAGAATTCTCTAAATAGCTCTCACTCTGTGTTGTTGAAAAGATTAAGCAAATTCATGAGCAGAAAATATGTATTCTGGATAATACAGACCCACTGCACTTTGGTCCTTTGTGGTGCCTGCTGTGAAATTCTAGGACCCCTCAGGATTAGCCACTGAACTGCAAAATAGATCCATGCTTTTTCAGGCTGATGCAAGGCAGTGAAAAACAACTATTGACTTCTGCCAAGAGAAGTTATACATGTCCCCTTGACAGAAATAAACCAAATAGCTTTTCTGAAAAGCATGTGACTGTAACCAATATAAAGAAATGCAGCAGTCCAAGGTCCAGAAAGTCAGGCTTGTACCTAAAAGTGTCCAAATTTGTCATCAAAGTGATAATGGCATTCTGCAAAAAATGCAAGTGCTTTTTAAACTTGTGGGCAAGTTGTCAAATGGTGGGCACACACAAAGATATCCAAATGATAATTGTCTTACAGGTAAGAAATTAAATTAAGTCCTAGATTAAGCTGTGAATTATGGAAATCTAAACAAGGAACTTCCATGTAGATAACCCACTGTGCCAGCTGGTGTAGTCCACCCAAAAGATAGGTAATGAAGGCTCCATCTGGTACCTTGCATTGTGGACCTTTCAGTGTGCAGGTTGTTAAATCCCTCCTCTGAACCTTTCGTTTTATGGGAATGTAGCTGCTGTGTTTTTGTTACCCGAGTGATTATTTTCTACCTCTACTTTTTGTTAAAGTTGTCACAGTTTATAATGACAATTGAGTAATTAATACATGAGGTCTGTGAATTTGTCTTCTACATTCCAAGTGAATTCCCTGATCAATGACCTAAGATCAGCTACTCTGCCTCACTCAGTATTTTCAAGTGAAGAGACTGCAAGAGAAAACCACACTTTTTTGCTTTTTTTTCTTCTTCTTTGGTGTTTTGTTGGGGGGGGTGGTGGGTTTTTTTTTCTGTTTTTTTGTTTGGTTGGGTTTGGGGGGGTGTTTGGTTGGTTGTTGGTGGTTGTTTTTTGTTTGTGGGTTTGGGGTTTTTGTTGTTATTGCTGCATGTTTTTTATTTTTTTGTTGTTGTTGTTTTGGTTTGATTGTTGTTTTTGTTGTTGTTATTTTTGTTTGTATTTCTTTTTTTTTTTCCCCCAGGATCAGCTTTCTCAGGATCCTTTCCTTTGGTATTGAAGTATCCCTGAAGGTATCACCTGGAACTGGGGATTCACTGGGTTCATGTGATTATAGGCTGAGTTCACAGAAGAGAAATTAAATGCTGTTTGCTAAATAAACAGAGACCATTTCTGACTGAAGACATCCCTGAAAAGGAGGAAGGTTGGAGAGTGGGAGGTGAAGCATTATCTGCAATTGCTCTGTCCTTAAACCCTTCTGGTTTTGGTCACCGTCAGAGTGAAAAAATCAAGTAGATCTGATTCTTCATCACCACTTTGTATTCTCAAAACTAAGGTGGCAGATTAAACAAGATCGTGAGTAGTCATCTCAGATCCTCTGGCCACCCGTCCTTTCCAAGTCTGTTAGAAGGCATTTCACAAGAGTGCTCAAATGACAAGGCAACGAGACCACTGATGAAACTGAAGTGGACAGAAGAGAAAACTGCACAATTTAAATTGTTTTTCTGGAGCACAACCAGAAACACTGACAAAGTCTACGAAAAACTTCTCATTGGAAAAAGAAAAATCTGAGGTGAAGAGGTGGAATCTGTAACTTAACACATAGTATTCCATTCCCAGTGCTCTGAAACTGTAAAAGCTTTTTATGAATAAATGCTGAAAAAATTATGCTGCCCTTTTTTCCTTTCTAGTGTCTGGATAATTTTGGCTAAGGGCCTGGAAGATAAACTGTAATTTATTATGTCCTGGCATCTTGGATAGATAGAGTGCTTTGTTATTTGACTTAGTTGTTTTTCACTGATTTGTTTTTCTTTCCCCCCCCC
>WBMV01016876.1:789549-809169 GCA_013396655.1 Campylorhamphus procurvoides | reverse complement strand
AAAAGGCAAAGGAAGGATTGGCTTCTTTCCTGTAATATTCTTGGAAGAAGACAAAGGTGTTTTTCTCAAGGTGATACACTTTGATTTCAGAGTCAGAAGCCAAATTATGAATTGAACTTGATATTTTGTCTCATGTTCATCCATGATGAAAATATGTTTGATATTAAATACCACAGCTTTCTGGGAAATTTAATTTTTTTGTCACAATCTTTAAGCATTGTTATACAGAATGCTTACCCTTATGACTAAATTTATGTACTACTATACCTCACTTTTCTGTATCTACAAAGGAGGGATAATAACACTTATCTATGTGACAAGTGAGATAAGTGGCTTAATTTATTAAAGTTCATAAACTGCTTTGAGATCCTCCAATAAAAGTTCCTGTGCAAGAAACAAAGTAATAGCAGTCATATCATAGAGAAAACTAAACCTTTAATTTTGCCAGTTCCCCGGGTGAATAGATAACTCTTTAATGAGATTAAGGGCGTGTTTAAGATTGGCAATTTTATAACAAATCCTCAGTGGATACAAACATGTAAAGTTGCTTGGCATAACTTTTTGCAATTGCATTTGTAAAAGTAATTGGGTATTAGGAGACTGTGAATAGTGGAGAAATACAACTGGGAGTTCCAGGTTGTCATATTTTATTGTATAGATGTGAGTGTTGCTGCTGTTGTGGAATTTGAATGGGTTTTCCTTCAGATGATTTATTAGCATATGGACAGTATTTGACAAGCATTATGTTTATTTATTGATTCTCATAACAGCCATTTGATCATATGGTAGTATGAAGAAATAGTTGCAACACTGTGATTCCAAGGTGTATTATTTTTTTCCTATTTCAATTAACCCTGATGCGCCTGAATATTTGTAATCAATTTTTAAATTTCATAAAGACTCAAAAGCATACTCTTGAACCTAAGATGAAGAAACTCTAATTGATTATTATTTTCTCTGTATGGGAGGGTGGAAAAAGCTCTATTGTTTCCTTGTAAGAATAAGAGGCAGGTCTCATTTGAAAGGCGACGTAATATGTGTTTTGATTAAATAATTCTGTGCTATCCAGTAGGGAACAATAGCCTCAGAACAGTATATTACATCCATTCATGTTTTGACACTTTTTTCTCTTTTTTTTAATTTACTTTTTTTAACAATCGTCAGAGCTAAAAATTGAAAGAAATAATTGAAATTGCAATGTAATAAAAATGTGTGGGTTTTGAGTATTTATATCCTTCCTTTACTGAAAAATGGGTATTAAATATTATCAAGCAGTGTTACAACTGAGAATTCCTCATATAAAAAGAACAAAATTAAGGTCCACAAGGTCAAGAATGACCCAGAGCTGTATTATTTACATCATAAACTCATATATTGTCTTGGGTTGGAAGAAATTTTAAAGATCATCTAGTTCCAATTCTCCTTCCATGGGGAGAAACCCACCTGTCTTGGGGGGGATATATATGAGGTATCTTCAGTATATCTTACATACCTTAAATATGATTGCACCTGTGCCATGGTCAAATGTTATTTCAGTGTAGGGAAATAAAAATAACAACAATCAAGCAAGGTTCCCCCACTATTATTATTATTGGCAGTCCTGGTGTTAATAGTCATACTAATATTGTTAGTTTAGTAGGAGACTGTTCCAGGCCTTAGGAATAGTTTTGTAATTCAGAAATCCAGTCTTGTCCTCAGAAGCAGTCAGCATCTTTGGGGTCAGCTGAATTGTGCCCAGGGTGGATTTAATGCTGGGTCTGAATGACACAGCTTAGAGCAGCAGTAGTTTTCTTTCCTGTCCATGGGGTCAGGTGCCCCAGCTGCCTGGCTCAGACGCTTCTCTTGATGCTAAGTGTTGGGGTGAGGGTGAGGTGGCAGCTTGTCTCTCTTCTTCATCAATCTTTGCTCTGTCAGAAATCTAGGAGGCCTTTTTGCCCTGTTAGTCTAGACACCAGTAGCCCAAATACCTTTTTACATTCTGCCAGCATAAAATGACCTCAAAATGTTCTTAAATTACCGTGAGCTGTATATTCACTTCCAGTCTAAGGCTCTTTGTAATGCTTGCTGCCAGAGTAGTGCCAAATAGAAATCAGAGCCAGTATAAATCAGGGCTCATTTAATGTATTATGCAGAGTGGGAACTAGAAAGTTTAGAATCAAGCAACCATCTCTTTTCTCTTTTACGAGATTCATACCAATTTATATTCCAATCACTAATGAATGACATCCTTTGCACCCTATTATTAAGGAAATATATTACCTCCTTGACATAACTTTTCCTTATTCTTAAGTTAAAACAATTTCTGGATCATATTAACTTCCCATGAAAAGTAACACCTATTTTAATAAAGTTGAAAATTAAACGAGGAAAATATTTGCGATGACAGAAGGAATTTCTTAATTTCCAGACACTGGTTGTTACTATCTATCTGTCATTTACGACAAATGCAGCCTGAATTCTGAGGTCATGTTTTATGGTACGACTCGAAGGCAGAGTACAGTTTTCTCTTTAGTCTTTTGTTATTAACAGCCTTGCTAATCTAGCTAAACAAATAAGCTTAGACCTGTATGACAAAGGGAGAGGGGCTCTTTCTCTGGGGTTTGTTGACACACATCAAAACTTAATCCTGTTCAATAACACTAGCTTGTTGTAAGTGGATCTAAACTCAGATTTTTTTTTCCCTATCTAGTTACTCTAACTGGATTCCTACAGCTAATTGCCAGGATTTGCTCTTCTGTGGGATTCTGTAGTCCATGCCTCCTAAGTCTTGCAGCTCGTTCCTTAGATATTTACCCTCCTTCCTTCCCAGAAATGTTTTTCTTCATGAGAACTGTGGGTATCTCTTGGCTTGGCATCATAAGAGGGTAAACAACATTTCAAGGAAAAAAAAAAAAAGCAGCAGCTCTTAAAAATGTGGTTTTCTAACAATTGACACTCTTCATTTGAAAAGTCATTTCACCACGAGCTCAAGTCTTAAAAAATGCAACAAAATAAATCATTTTTAGAAGTAATTTCTATGTCAGATTTTACCTTCAATTTTAGTCTGATTGGTCATTGTTGAAACAAGGAAAGAGTTCGTTTATTTCTTTTGTTTGGTTGGGTTTCTTTTGTTGTGTTTGTTTGTTTGTTTTACCTAGGGTAATTCACTGTGCTGTAACAAAGAGCAGTGCATCTTCCTGCTGTCTGGATTTGGTATCTTACTAAATACACAGAATCAGTCTTTAATTGAATGCCTTTTTCTCTCCTAATGATTCATCAGCTGTTCTGAGGCCTGATTCCAGTAAGACAAATTCCCCTAGGCAGTACCTTGTAATTGTTTAAGGATTTGTTCAGTTTAAATATGAATGCTGATTACTTTCAACCATAAATCTACTATTAGGTGCAACAATTTTCTCAGATATATTTGAGGAGAAAGCTGGGGAAAGATTCAGCACAAAATAAGGGATATCTACCATGAGTTTCCAAGAATTAGTGACAGACAGACTGAGGAAGACAGGTCTGCTCTGTTACAGCACATAAAGTTTAGGGGGGAAAAAATAAAAGGTACAAATTACTTGGTAACAACTACCTTCAAAGTATAAAGAGTACATCTTTTTTTTTTTAATCTTTTAAAAAGGGATCTTATTCCTCCACAAATTTTGGTAAAAATAGTTTATTCATCGTTCAGATCACCATGATACGTCTGTTTGATACTCTTTTGCTGGTTTCAATGTAAGGTCATCTTTTTCCTGTTTTGAGTGAGTTTAGAAAGCCCCTTACTGTAAAATATTTTCCGAATGTTTAACTTTGCCTTCACTGGAACTCCAGCCCATTTATCTCCAGCAGATATTGGAAATATTTTCTTATTTTCCTTTTTCTAGTACTATTATATACTGAACTCTTTATCATGTTTACCCTTAGTCTTTTCTACTCTAGTCTAATCTGCTCTCCTAGTGTCTTGTCATGCCCTGCTCTTGAATTCTGATTACACAGAATTAAAAAATTAGGTCCTTCTAAAGACCTGAGGAAATTTCAGGTCAGCTCTTTGAATAATCAACAAGTCTCTAGTACTTTCCCTTCCAAGGTATGAAGGAGCCTGCGGGACACTAATAACAGACTTCTGCATCTTCAAGGCATAGATGTCTCAGTTTTTTTTTAAATTTTATTTTCTGAAATCAGAGCTTCTTCTATGTTTCAATATGTGAAGCTCTGTCTTACTAAGGTGCATTAAGCCTGCTTGATTTCACCTCACACTCAGAATTGGTTCAGTTGTCACAGAAAGCAGATATAGGCAGACTTTCCTCTTATATCCTGTGGATATAATCATCCACATTTTATTTTGAACAGTCTTTTTATAATTTAGCCATTACTTTAATAATCAATGTTAGCCATTTTTTTAAAATCAAAACAAATACTGAAACAGCTAACCTCTGTAAAAATAAGTTCACTGAACTCAGAAGGTTAAGTAATTCTCAGACATGTATTTGGTTCATTCTCTACTATTGTCTTCCTTCTGATTCAAATAATTTAACTACTGTTCTCTTCCACATGTCTGTTCAGAGGCCATGGAAGGAAATTATATAAAACACAAAAACAGACCTTCATTTTTTTTTTCTTTTGATACAGTTTTTCAAACCCAAATCAATTACAAGTTATTTTCTTTCCCGCTACTTTATGTATGTGACTACCATAATTATAACCAGAAGTGCCATATCAGAATCTTCTTTTCATAGCACAGAAGCCCTTAAGGCCATAACATCAGCAACCTACCAACTGTGACTTTGATTAGAAGGGAATCTGTTATGGGAATTTTCCGAAGTGGCTCCTGCGGTAGACAATAATTGCCAGTGTTAACCAGGAGCTCAAGTTTTTGTTTCCTGCCTTTTGTGAATAGATCTTTTAACTCCATAAGTATTTTTTTTTCATCTTCTAGATCTTTTGTGATGTCTGTCTGCATTTTTTCTTTTGATTTACACCTTTGGCAGGGGGTGTGCTTTTTCTTTGTTTGTTTTTTTTTGTTTCTTTTTGGTTTTGTAGAGCACATCTGTTGCTTCTAATGGAAGCATCTCTATTTCTTGTAAATAAAATCTAGATGGCAACAGCTGTAAGGAAGCAAGTTATAGTCAGGCCGTGATACCATACACAAATGAAGTAATTGTAGAACCAAATGGATAGAACAACTTATAACTCACTAATTAGAACAACAATTATGCAATACCACAGTCAAATTTAGTTACACAGTTAACAGGATAATCTTTGGCCCTACACATTTGATAGTTCATTCAGAAACACATATCCTCTTTTCTGGATTAAATATTATTGGCAATGAGACCTTGGTTGCCTTGCATTCAGCCACATCAGAAGAACTCAATTGCTAAGGAGTTACTGGCTATGAATCTCCCAGTCTCTTAGTTTTGCTCTTCTCTGTGTGTGAGCAGTGTTGTATCATGTGATACTCTCTGCTCTTTAAACTAAACTAAGGACCAGCAAGTGTATGAATAAAGCCCTGCTAATTCAATCATTTCTAAGAGAAGTCAAAATGAAGAATTCTGTACCTGTAGAAAATAGACAGAAAAGAAGACAAAATTAGTGGTCTTTTCTCTAAAGGACAGTATTGCAACAACAGACTGTATCAATACTGCTTGACTTCTCTTATGACAGAGAAAAACAGATATATGACAAATTTTATTAGTATAAGTATCTTACTACTTCCTTACACTAGCCATATTAAAAGCACTTAGTTCACAGCTTAGCTTGTGTTGCCTGATCTGACCAGGTTACTCAAGGCTTTATCCAGGCTCACCTTGGAAAACCTCCAAAGATGGAGACTGAACAAGGTCTCTGGACAGTCTGCTCCACTACTTACTCCAGCATTCTGCCTCCCTTCTCGATGCCAGCCCAGAAACCTGCTGTATTCTCCTTTGTCTGAGGTTGGTGTCATACTATCAGAGCACAAAGACACCTTACAGAAGCACAAATGAGAGTGTGTAGTAGAAGAGCAATAAATCTGCATTATGTGTCTAGGCTGGGATCTGACCTTACAGGGCTATAAGAAAAGGCTTATCTGATCCCCAGAGTGTCATGGTCACAGCTGGAAATGAAGGCTTGAAAAATAAACTTTATGATAGCTGCTAATATTACAAATTGTAACACTATGGAATAAATCACAGCAGCCATGAAACACAACATACGGTACCCTGTTCTCAGCCAAATGATTTATTCATGAATGTTCGTAATTCAAATGAATTGGGCATGAATATTCATGGTACTTCTTTGTAACTAGATATTGTAAGGAAATCTAGGCTAATTACAACAGAGGCTCTCTGCTAGCATTTGCATAGTGGCAGTGGGAACATTTTGGAAGTTGAAATTCCTTACTGGAGTCCCAGCTGTAACTACTTCATGTGATTGAATGAGAACAGAGGTCAACAAAGAAAATGTGTAGTAATGCTTGGATGTTTCTGCTGGCATCTACCCAGTCTATTTGTGGAATATGCACCATTAAACCATGAATATTACATAACTTACTGCCAGTAAAACAGTAGATATTCATGCAAAGAAAGCCTTAAGCACAAGTAAGTCAAGTGGCTTTTGGGCTGTGTTCCAGTAGGCACAAGAGGTCAATTTCTGCTCATAGTTACATTAGTGCAAATTCACTGATTTCAATTAAGTTCTATTGGTGTGAATATAAGATAAATTTGGCTCTGTCTACAGACTCATAATTCACAAACTGGAAATTTTCTTTCCCAGTAACAGCAGTAAGAAACAGATTATACCATGATTTCTTATCTATTTCCAGTGATATGATATAAGCTCAGGTTAAAATGTCATAAATCTGGCATTACATGTTTTTCTTGTTTTCTCAGATACATCTGCAGAAAAGGATGCTTTTTTCTTTCCTTTCTGTTCATCTCACTTAAAAAAAATCCTATATAGAATTATCTGCAAACAGATATAGATAGATCTAGAAGAGAGATGTAGCTTTGGCACTGATGACAAAGAAAAAAGGAGCATAAAACAAACATAATAACTGGATCTTCCTTCATCCAGAGAATGACAAGCAGGTAAGATCCTTAGGGGGTTCTTACAGTCATATCTTCTAAGCTCACACAAAACAATTCTGCTTTGGTGTCCAGAATATCACAGATCACATAATTTTCTCCAACAATTCAAGGCCAGGTCTTCTGATCAATTGACTTAATTTAAAGACACAGAAGGGGTGAGTCATTTCTCTTACAGTTGATGTCTATGAGTTAAACACACATATATGATCTGGATATCTAAGGTGTAGGCACTGCAAGGGTGTGATGCACAGCACAGATTTTTAAAGCACCATGGGTGAATCATGAATATAAAGAGGATTTAGATAATAAGACAGCTCAGATGTAGATGTCAATGCTTACAATGCCCTACATTAGGGAGGCTTAATAACACATAGGTTCTCCCTAGCAAAAAAAAAATTTCCCTAGGAAAATCCAGGATTTCCCCCAGGAAATAACTCAAATATTCATTTCAATATTAAAATACGCATCTGACTTGTGGTATAATTTTTTCTGGCTTCAGCTTTGTCCCAGAGCTGGCAGAAAACCTTTGGGAATTTAAAGCCAAAACAAAACAAAACAACACAAAACCAAAAAAAAAAACCCAAACAATAACAATAGCAACAACAAAAAAAAACCAACAAAAAACCCTAAGAAGAGGCACTAATTCCTGCAGGAAATGCTTCCACTTTTTCTCTATTTGTTGGCCATTGCCTCTTGTTATGACTTTTTTCACTTTGTCCCATATGGTTATTATGGATTGTGATTATGTCACCTTGTAACCTTTTCTTGGATACACTGTCGATGGAGCCTTTTAAACTTTTTGTTTTGGACTATGCATTATTCCTGCAGTTTTCTTCTGAACCTTCAAACCTTTCCAGTATTCTTAGTGAAACACGGACACTAGAAATAGCTACTAGTTTTCCCTCTAGTGCTGTAATCAAAAGTAAATACTATTTATCCACATAAAATTTTACTTTTAACTGTAGCAGTTTGCCAGTGTTTAAATTCATTATGTTTTTGTATGCACGACATCCTCTGTCATTCTCAAAGCAATTGTTTTCTCAAATATGTTCAGTAGGAATGGTCTAAAAGGCCTTTGTTTCCCCCGTAGAGGATGCTACACTTGACTCCCCTCACATGAATGTGATTGTTGAGTAGCATGACACTATACTTCTAAGATATTCTTATTTATCTTAATTTCTTTGCATTGCCATTATACTTTATCAGTTACAATTTCATATTTTGCATGCAGGATGTTGATAAAATATACTGAATACAAGAACTCTGATAGACACTTTTGGGACATGAGCTATTCTCAGCTAAATTGCATTTTTTTCCTAGTGGTCTTTCTGGGTTACTAGTCAGTTTTTAAGTAATACATTGTGTGCAAATCTCATGGAGTACTCATGAAGACAATAGGATGTAAGGTGCCTTGCAATTTGGGTGAGGTCAAATAAATGAAATTTTTTTTCTAATAGCTAGATTGTTGTTGTGTAGTTATGAGGAAGGAAAAATTACAAGGAGCAATCACATGGAAGAAAAATCCCCATTCCTCACCTTCTCAGAGTTTTGAAGGAAGAAAATGGAAGTGAACTTTGGTTGGTCAAGAGTGCACATTAAACCAGCACTAAAGACACTGAAAAAGAGGAGAGAAAAACAAAACTGAACAGAAGATAAAGGAAGTACAATCAACATAAGCACAGCGGGAGAGCCTTTGAGTGCCTTGGATATGAAAAAGGGTGCTCTTATTCCAAGCTTGTAGAACACAGCAGTTTTAGTCTGTGCTTGATTTATATTGTGCCCCTTCTATGGAATCAATTGCTTGAATGCCGGCAAGAGCTCCATACTGCTCCATTAAATGTAAGACCCACTGTGCTACAGGGTACTGATTAGCATGGACAGGAACAGACAGTAATGCCTGAAAATTCATTGCAGCCATGTTTTTAAACATTATCAAGTCATAACTTAACAAAAAGCCCAATTAGTGCCCAAATATCTTGTCTGTTTTCTCTAGCTGTGGCATTACTACTGTTAAAATAGATTAAAACTAATGTATAATTCCCAGAGTGTAAAATGATATTACAAAATAAATATTCTAAATGAACGTTCTTTACGCTGTATATGAAACCCCAGATGTAGAAATACACTATCGTATGGATGATAAATGAAGATCAGTTTGAATTTGTGAAATGAGCATTGTATATATACTGCAAATGAATAATGAAATAACATTTTTCTACCCACATGCATATGATCTGTTTCTGATGAGGTGAAATTAGTCATTTCAATTATTCTTTTTAATTTTTCCCTTAACAGATTATTCTTGATATTTGGATGTATTTAAATAGAGTCATAAATGTTTCCTTTATATATCATAGGAAACAGAAAATGGGATGGGCTTTTCTAACAACTTTGGTCCTTGAAAGGCAATTTGCAAGTAAATATTCATGTCTGGGATTCACTGAAATAGGATTTTACAGTCATTTCAGTGAAGACATGTAAAGTGTGATGTGATTACCCTTCTATGAAACTATAGTTCTGGATTTTGGTCTTTTTGTCTGTGGTTAAACCATAACATGTAGTCACTATTGCCCTATGTAGGTTTGGTGTTTTTTTTGGTGTGTTTTTTTTTTCTTAAAAGCATACCAAGAAGCAGCAAATAGTGTGACTGTGTACTTGTCTTGTCCAGTCTGGAGCTCTTTGGATCTGCCTGATTCTCAGACAAGGAGTATAAAATTGTGGTAGACTTGTTTTCTATAAAACTATATGAAATTCAGGGAGTTGCTAGACAGTGAGTAAGACTGGACCTGCTCTGTAAGGAAGCAATCAACTTCTGTCCAGAGTTATCTCATACGGAAGACTTGAGTTTCCAAATTTCATTACTATCTTCTAGCTTCTGTTCAAGTAAAATGTAACAGTGGAAATTCAAGGCCTTACAGGTGTTTTCAGTATGAGTTCCTTAATGAAAGACTTCTGTATTTGGTGGGTGCCTTCACTAACATACAGGATTCTCAAGCATCATGAAGAAACAGTGATGAATGCTACTAAGAATGTCAAAGGTTGCTGTAAATAACACTTACGGGATTTCATTTTGGGAAGAATAAGAAAGAAACATTTTTAACAAATCATATTTAAAATACACACCAGGAAAAAATAATTCTAACCGTGAAGAAAATTGTCCTAGTTCAGCAGGAGGGACCAGTTATCACTGTGTGGGGGGGTGATTAAAGCTATGTATTCTACACCCTCTATTCATTCCCCAAGAACAATGGACCATTCGCAGCAGTTGCTCAGGAAGTTGTTAGCAGCCTCACACCCAGCCTGAGGGGGTGTGGCTGCTAATGGGCCATCAACAGTTCCCCAATACCCATGATTCATAGAGCTAATCACCCCTTGTGTGAGTCCCCGCCCTAGGGGAGGGACTGGGTGCTCCCTGAGGGTACATAAATGGGGCTCAGAAGATCTTGGCAGTAGCAGCTTGTTGGATTCAGAGCAGCAGCAGGACCTTGACAGGAGGAAACCACTATGCTCGATCAGAATACGACCATCACTCCCGACTAGACCACAGCTATCATCTGCACCAACAGGTCAGAGAGCCCAGTCGGCCAGGTGAGACAGCACCACCTGCTGTCTGTGGATATAATCACATTTCCCTTTTTGGGAAGTAGCCAAGAGGACCTTTTAGATTGTTTTGCCTTGTCATTTGGGGGTGGAGAGGTTTGTTGCAGACTGTTGTTGTATATATATATATATATGTGTTGTGGTTAAGAACTGTTATTTTTTCCTTTACATATATTTTTCCTAGTTAAAGTTCTGTTCTCTAAATTTAAAGGAGAGAGATTATTTATTGGCCAACATAGATATCTTAGTTCTCCTTTGAACTAAGACAAAAGTGAAAAAAGGAAAATATTGTCTCAGATTTTTGCAAAGTTAGTGAAGGTCTTCCAGAAACTGTTGGGCAGGCAAAAGGTAGGAATGACAAAGATAATGTTAATTTTGCCATGGGGGAACAAGATAGCTTAGGATCTCAGATGCAGGCCATGTATTTTAGACCATCCTACAGTAGAGTAATAGTAGGCAATTACAGGCAGTTGGTTAAAATTCAGATGTTCACTTTCAATGCAGTTAGTAAAAATTTAAACATTCTGTTCCAAAAGCTTCAGATAAAATGTAACAGAAAGTGGTTTGAGCAGAGATATGAGTCAGATCAGAACTGGTCTCTCTGCCTTGAGATTCTGCACTGAAACACACTGATCATTTCCCCCACTGGGCCCATCTCACCGTTAATGAACGTGTTCACTCAAAACCAGGAATACATTATTTATGTTAAATAATCACCCTCTCATGAAAGTCAGGCATTTCATCTGAAGAGCAACACACTGCAGAGGGTGTCATAGTGGGCCTATGGGAAATGACTTCTTGGTTAGTGTCATCACCATAAAAAATGTTTTGCTTTTTTTTTCTCCTTCGAGGAGTAATATTCTCTTTTCATGTTTCCGCTGTAAGTATTTTGAAGGACTTGTGCATCAGATCTTTTCTGCTCTCCCTCACTCCAACCAAGTATTATGGTGCTTCAAAGCAAAAAATTACTCAGATTTAATATGAAAGCTAAAAAAGAACAACGAAGATGACGTTGCTGATACTACAACCTTTTTGTCCTGAGTTGAATCTTACCTGATGAGTAGATTTACTCCCTGTAATTATCATTACAGGGACAGAATAGAAACAGAATAAGGTGCTAGTTTTGGTGTTAAACTTGGCCTTTCACACTATTTATCTTCCTGCTTATTTTAGTTTTGATATTGCTAAAGACAATAACTCGGCAACATTTAATTCAAAAGCTCCAAACTGAAGCCACTGCAGGATATTTTATTGTATTTTGCATTTCATTAATCTTTTTCTATCATCTATTTACTGGATATGAATTGTAAGAACCACTGTGCCACATTTCTGTGTTTCAGAAAAACAGTTTACATGTGCAGACAGCATATGGCAAATGTATAAATGGTTATGAATAAATCATGAGTCATCACAATTATTAATAACTGATAAAGTCCTGAAAAAAGCCTTTAGCTGAGCAATATGAAGGAAGAAGAGAGTGCAAAATGCCTTGGAGAAATGTGTCTTCACTTAAGAAGGGAGCACTCTCACAGCCTTGAACACTGGATTTAGCATGAGACTGAGTGGAGCCAGCTATCAAAATGGTTTTAGCAGCAATGACTTGAACGGAGCGTGTGTTCTTCTGGAGTCTAATGATAGAGGAGGTGGCAAGAGGAAGACGGAGATAGATTGCTTAGGGGATTTGTAATGGGAACATCAAGATAACACTTGCCAATTTAATTGTGCTTTTCATCATATGATCTCAGAGTGCTTTTCTCATAGTTTCATTGCTTTTATGGCCAGAAGGGACCATTAGATCATTCAGCCTGACCTCCTGTTTAATGCAAAATTTCATCCAGTTATCCCTGCACAGAATCCAATATCTTGAATGCTTTGGAAACTCTACGAGTTTAATTCTGTAGCTCTGGAAAAAAACTTACTTATAAGGGAAGTCTTAATTTAAATGGGATAAGTTTTGTGCACAAATACTGCAATCTGAAAAGAGCTACAGAATGAATCCACAAAAACCTAGGATGCAAATGAATATGCAGGACATAATCCTCGGCAAAGGTGTTGCTGTTAAAGGGTCTGCTGAGATGCATCTTTTTCTTTCCCTCCGATAATTATCTCTTCATATACTTTCAACTTCTACACTAATTTGCATACATACTAAAGCCTTTCACACCTTAAAGAAATGGAATTTCTATTCTGCACTAGGAAGCACAAATCACTCTATTTCTCCACTCTTTTTCTGTGGTGTGAAAGCCTGGAGAACCTGGTCAGTTAGGGACAAAAGTAAGTACTGAAAGTGACTTTTTAGGAGGAAACATACTTAGTGGGAGTCTAGTTCAAGGACACGTGGTTTCCTCTCCTTTCCCTCTTTCTCCAGTTTTGGTAAATCAGGTCCAGCCAATAATCCATTCAGCCACATCATCATTACTGCCTGAGCTACTGCCCTCTGCACCGCAGCTCACGTTTCCTTGCTTCTGCTGCTGCTTCCCAGAGGTTACTCATTCAGATACAGAGCCAATCAAAAGCAAGTTTTATGCGGTTTGGGAATATCCACTTCCCAGCAAGGCCATTAGTTGAATGATCAGGGCAGATTTGTCTCTACTTGGTCATAGAAACAGACATTTAATTTCTTTTACCTCTACATTTCTTCTTGAGAGACACTCCCTAGTCAAATGGGACTAGAAAATATTTTCATCTAATGAGGTGCATGAAGTTAGTTCTGACATTGCACCAACTGAGGCAAACACATTTCTTTAATGCTGTTGGAATGTTGAAAGCAGGTGCTAAATTTTTTCATCTGGTGGCAGAGTGTCATGGAGAAAGAGTGTACACGAACTTCTTCCCTCTCTTTAAGTCTGACCAGACATTGTAATCCATCACCAACAATCGATACCTACATAATTTGATTTTTTCTATATTACATCTAAGTTCACAGAAAATTTCCTAAGATACCATCACAAACTTTTGTTGACCCAGACTACTGTACAGTTTTGAGGGCTATTTGATTCTACTTTGAAAGGATCCCTATAACAGCAAAAAGAGAGAGGAAAATAACCATTCTTTGAGCTGGCCTAATTTGGCAATTTTAGTCCATCCTACTTTTTGATCATTAGAAAGTCTATAATTCACAGAGCAGAGTGTAAATGTAAAATCAGAGCCATGGCATGCTAAACTGGCAATAATCACAGACAACTGGCTTTTCTGTGACTAGAGCATGGTGAAAATATTTGACATAATTTTTGCAATGGTGCAGATGGAACAAAGGGCAAGGAATTTGGGAACCATTCTGATACATTTTGGAATAATAATATGATCTTTTTCTACATTTTAATGATAAATTAATTGTATTTTTTTCTAGAAAACTGAGATAGGTGCTACTTGATGATATTTAGTTAGCATTCTCTTTTCATCAGCTCATACACAAAGCTGTATGAAAAGATTTTTATGCAGAATTTGGGTAGTTGCATATCAAAATCTCAAGAGAAAAAAATATATAGTATTTGGATTCCTTGTAACAGAGAACTTGTCATTTGACTCATATTTATTATAAACTTTGTGCTTTTTATATAAACCACAAGTCTGTGGTTCCATGAATAAGAAATAAAAAGCAGAATACCCCTATAGTGGACAATCCCACACTAAACTGTATTGATCAGAATTTTGAGGAAAGTGATTATTCGTTGATATCTGCCACCTATGAGTTCACTTTGGAGGCCACTATACCTCATTTTGTCCTCCTCACTACAACAAGGATGCTTCAAGAGTGGTAGTAATGCAGTGAAAGGGCCACCAAAGTCCTTAAGAGCATAGAACAGATCATATATGAGGACAAGATGACACCAAGCTATGTGGGAAGGGATGTCACCTACAGGGAACTGCAGGCTTGAACCTCTTGAAGCCCAGAACAGCCAAGTGTAAGGTCCTGGACGTAGATTGGGGTAAACACTGGTACCAGTACAGAGTGGGAGATGGATGGATTGAGCACAACCCTGAGGAGAATGACTTAGGAGTACTGGTGGATGAAAAAGGACATACCAACCAGAAATGTGTGTTCACAGTCCAGAAAGCAAATCATATGTTGGGCTGCATAAAAATAAAATGTGGCCAGCAGGTCGAGGGAGGTGATTCTTCTCCTCAGCTCTGCTCTTGTGAGGCCCTACATGCAGCTCTAGGACTCTAAGCACAAGAAAGACACAGAACTTTTAAAGCAAATTCAGAGGAGGGCTATGAAAATGTACAAAAGAGTGGAATGTGTCTTCTGTGAAGAAAGGCTGAAAGAGTTGAAATTGTTCAGCCTATAGAAGAGAAGGCTCAGAGGACACTTTATTGCAGCCTGACAATATGTAAATGCTTACATGAAAGGTGGGAGTAGATTTGTACCAGGACCTGTAGTGATAAGAGAAGTGATAAGACTTTAAACTGAAGGAGGGCAGTTTTAATCAGATGTTAGGAAGTAATTCTTTACTGTGAGTGTGGTGAGGCACTGGAATAGGTTGCTCAGAGAAGCTTTGGATAGCCTGTCCCTGGAAATGTTGAAGACCAGTCTCCACAGCGCTTTGAGCAACCTGGTCAAGTGGGAGGTGTCTGTGCCCACGGTGGGGGAGTTGGATGTATAAAGTTCCCTTCCAAGTCAAACCATTCTAAGGTTCTATAATTCTATGAAGGAAAAAAATTAACAGGAGAAATCTCAGTAAATTTTTCATGTTATATTGAAGGTAAAGACATTAAGCATTCAGATTAATTAGGCAAAGGTCTATATCATAAAATTTCTCAGATTTGCTGAATCCAGCAATATTGTCACCAGCATTTTAACCTTTGAACTGAACATATGCTTGTAATCTTCAAGGACACTGTCCGTGTTCTGATTTACCTTACAGCAGAAATGTTTTTTCCTGCTGAAGGTTTCTTACAGACTTATACCCCAACATATGTTCTCATAATGCAGTAGTTTTTTTTTTCCTACATATTTTCCCTTTTTTAAAAGTAACACTCTTCTTGCCTAAGCGAGACTTTTCATTAAACTAATGAGCTATATAACACCTTGAATCTTACAATTAACCAAAGATCACAGAATATTTTATAAACTAGAATATCAATATCCTACAAGCAAATGTTTTAAATATCATTATTCCAAATTTCCTGGAGCTTTCAATTGAAACTGACTGGAGTTCACTCAAGTTCCTACTTGAAAAATTCTGCATAAACAATTTTCTGGTAAGGCCCAAGTAATGGTTAACATTCTTCCCTGACTACATGTAGGTCCCAGATGATCTAAGATAGGAAGAATGTGTACTGCCTAAGTGAATTAACACCTGTTCCAGGCACCTGTGACAGGTAATCTGAATCTTTTACTGGTGTCCCTCCTACAGCTGGTGCCCACAGGCTACAGGAGTGGTACAACTGAGCAAGTGTTAAACCTGCATGGGCTGCAGTAGGTGATGTCCATGTCTGTGACATCCCAGTCTCCTTTAGAGGAATAAGTCCCTTTCTTGGCAACTGTGCTGCAGAGCCATGATTGAACCAGTGAATTTTGTTTGACTTTAGGTGGCAAGAGAATCCAGCTGAAAAAAAAAAGTAAATCTTTTGTATCTCTACATGGAGTACTTGACAACCAGACTCATTTATCTCATACATATTTATTAATTTGAGAGCTTTTGGAAGTCATTTGACATTTCATTTGACATACTTGTATTATTATCCTTGAATGCTTATTTGCAACATTAAAAATCACTTCTAATTCTTAGAGGGGCATAATTAGCATGATACCAAAGTAATTTTCACATATGAAGTCAGACTGCATGTGAGCGTGATGAATACATATGTAAATTTGAATATACTCATGAAGTAGGTATTCACACATGTATAATTTTATTATCTATCTTGCAGTCTTTAGTTATTCTATCTTAAGTAACAGTTTGGAACTCTGGGTCCCATACCAATAACCACATGAATTTACATGCTCTTTTATCAAGAGATTTTAACTTCTGGGTCAGGAGATACCAACAGAAAATCTGACTCCATCTGAACTAGCCTTTTACATCCTCTAGATAATCAGTGGAGATAAACCAGTAGTTTTAAAGGAAAAAGGAAAGAAAAAATTAAATCTGCTACCTTATTAGATGAATCTTGCATGAAAGCTGCCTTCTCCCCTGGACAAGCCTCCTTTTACTTTCAGGAAGTCTACACAATTATGTGGGCAAAGATGTTTCTTCTGTAAGACAAAGACCTCTTCTGGATTCTAATATGACTGTTTTCCAGTTCTTCTGGGAAATCTATAGAGATTAAGAATTTTCAGGATCAAAACTGTTTTGGTAATAGTGAGTGACTTCAAAGTAAAGTCAGTCAAAAATTGCTGGTACCATTCTACTTGTAAAATGGTAAACCTTCATGTCACAATCTTTTCAAAGGAATACACATATTTCTATGAAATGTCCCTATTAAGATTTCTTGTCAAAACAAGAGAAAGAGGAAGTGAGCTAAACAAAATATAAATTGGAAAAGAAGGAGACAGTAAAAGAGAGATTGAAGTGAGCTTTTGATTTTGTTGTTGTTGGGTTGTTTTGTTTTGTTTTTTTTAAAAAAAAGAGTATACAAATACTGTCAACATTTCCCAAGGCAGAATGTCTGGATTTGTGTTCTGAGAAAAACAGAAATAGTGCGGGGCTTTTTTTTGTCTTTATAATGTCAACCTAAAGGATTGTAAAATGTTTGAGCCTCCTAATTGTGATAGTGTTAATAATAATTTTTCATTTAAATGTAGGAGGCTTTTGCTTAAAACCTCTCTCACTTTTAGGTTAAACTATTTGAATATTTTTAAACAAAACATTTATTTTGTGACTCTTGTAGCTTTAAACAGAAAAACAAGTGAAATGTAAGAAAGTATAAACATTTTACATCATCTAAAAAATAAAAAGCATACAAGTCTGGAAGGCCATTCCTCTAACATCATTGTCCACTCAGCTACTTTCTCTGGCACATAACAACAACAAAAAAGAGCCAGTTTTGTGTTAATGTCATCATCCTGTGTCTTTGCAGATAGTTAGTGTCGTCCAAAATAGATGTATGTGCTTGAAAGATTAGTCCTGGTTTTATATGCATAATGTTTCAACATCATTGCACAGCTTTGAGCATAGTTAATTTTTATTTAAAATGAAGTAGTATAATGAAGACTGTGAGCTGGAAATGTCATAAGAAACTGCCTGTGTATGTTATCCACTTTCAATTTCTATAATTTATGTGATGGAAATTGTAAGCATGCTGTGAAAAGTGAAGCCCAAGACTTGAAACATATGAAGCTAATACTACAAAGGACTTTGGCATTTGAGTTACTCTGAGAAAAGACTTTATTTTTCTGTTATGAAGGTGAAAGCGAAATAGCTTTCCTTAAGTTTATGCTTCAATTTACTATAACACCTTTAGTTAGATTTCCTTGTTCTGGTGTCAAGAATAACCTTAGTACAAAATTCTGTCTGGATGACTTGGAATTTTTTTAAACAAGTTCTGATTGTGGAATGTGGTCATAATCACATTATTACTCTACACATGATTAATCTGCAAAAAGCCACATACTTAAAAAGGATATACAATTAAAACTAAGAATTATCCTTGGCTATTAGGAAATGCTCTTCTTATCAGAGTTGCAGAATGCTGGCTGAAGTATTACATGAGTCTGTTGGGAGTATGGTTAATGTATTAACATCTCTGCTTAAGTCTATAGTAACCAATGGTAAATGTTGTATATCACTTTTAATTTGTACATTCCTAAGGGATGAAAGCTTTATAGTGCATCCAGCTGTGAACAGAAGCCCCTCAGTACTGCAGTGCTAGTATTAGCTACACTCTACAAAATGTCAGGATTGATTGTGAAATTGGTTTTATTATCTTCTTTTTTGTCATTACAGTAGTTTAGCTATAACTCAATACGCTGTTTTGCAAATAGAGATCATAGAACAATAAGATCTCCCCGAGCCTCCTCTGATGCTGACTGAGCAACTCAAACTCCCTCTGCCTGTCTTCATAGGACACATGTTCCATCCCTCTGATCACCTTGTGTCCTTCCTTCCCTGTACTAAGGGTCCCTGGTTGGACTCAGTACTCCGGGTGAGGCCTCACAAGAGGAGAGTAGAGGGGAAGAATCACCTCATAAGTCAACGTACTTGACTTACACCTCAGCTTTCATTTGGTTTGGTTTGGTTTGGCTTGTTTTTTTATGCAGCCCAGGATATGATTTGCCTTCTGGGTTGTGAGTGTATATTCCCAGATCATATGTAATTATTTTTCCACCAATATCCCCCAAGTCCTTCTTCTCAGGACTGCACTCAATAATTCATCTGCCAGTCTGTACTGATACCATTCCTGATCCAGGTGCAGGACTTTGCAGGCCTTGTTGAACTTCATAATTATGAACGTTATGGTGATGAGCTTCCTCATCCGTGTAAAGAAAACCCAAGGAAAAAGAAAATACCAGAGCCAATCTGTATTCTCCAGCCCCAGGATACCATTTGCATGGCAAAGTTAATCTCCATGTCAGGCCGTCATCATCTGAAACACAGGCAAATAAAGCTCAAAGCAATCTTGGGCAATCCAGATAATTGGTTTGGACAAGGGACTACACAGCAGACATTTCTGAGATCTGCTCTGCCAATATGCTTTTGGACCCAGCCACATGCACAGTGAAAGGAAAAGATCCTCAGTTTGCTGTAATCTCTTCCCTTGAGAAGAGTTCTGCTGTCTCCTTCTCTGCTTGGCAACCTGAGGTGTAGGTGTTGCCTTAGGGTTTTCATGAATTTGTAGATTTTTATACTTCTAGGTATACTTCTCACATATAGTGTAGCTAATAACCTCTAACCCTGTGTTAGCTGCCTTAAGGGTCAGATAATAGCTGGAACACTGCGCAAGGAAAACATGTACCAGAGCTAAGGCAACTAGATACCATGTTAGTCAAAACAAGAAAGCAAAGCCCAGCAACCTTGGAGAAGCTCCAATA